>PVJL010000114.1:346108-597865 GCA_004026885.1 Lyroderma lyra | reverse complement strand
AAGCCAGACAGAAAAAAAACAAAGAACTGTATGACTTCACTCATATGCGGAATATAAAACTGAAAGCAAAGAAAAAAAGAACAAACAAACAAATAACCCATGTACACAATCAATAGTTTAATGTTTATTTGGGGATGAGTGGGTTAGGGAGGGGAGAAGGGGAGGGGGTGGGAGAGGAAGGGGGAAGCTAAATATAAGGTGATGGAAAGAGAAGTCACATTAGGTGGTGAACTTATTATACATCAAGTTGACAATGCACTGTAGAAATTGTATGCCTGAAACCTATGTAATCCTTGCTAACAGATGTCACCCCAATAAGTCTAACAATAAAAATGAATTTTAAAAAAAAGAAAATAAAAAGAAAAAAAAAAAGAAATTCATCATAACTACATTTTTTAATCACCGGTCTCCCCCCAAAATTATTCTTGACTCAGTGCCTTTAGACTGTATACTTTCTGAGGAGCTAGGGAATTTTGTGGAGAAGTTACCTACAAAATATTTCTCTCACAGAACTGGGCGGGTGGGGTTTAATTACATACTTAAGCAGACATAACCTAGATAAATTTTTTTTAAGTAAGTGGCTAATACCATCTGGTTTCCCTGTCATTTGACTTTCTGTCTCATAACGTAGAGCAGAACATAATCCATATACTACCATAACTAACACTACAGTGAAAAAAAAGCAGTCTTCTCCCACATTGTTTTTAAATATTAGAATTCTTTTTTTAGCTATATTCAAATTTAAGAATACTTCAACATTTAAACGCCTTACTCTATCCACAAGCTTGTTTATCTCACTTTTGTGTTTCCTGTTTAATGTAAGAACTTCTGTTAATATTTTTTTCAGGATCTCAATACAAAGTTTTCTAAGTCTTCAATGGCGGGCGTGCAGGGAACCCTTCAACATATACTAGTCTCAGTTTTCTCCAAATCCTCCTTAATATTCATATTTTATCATTTCAAGAAAAAGTTACATTTAAATTTACACCTCACGTAGTGCTATTACGGTGATACACTGTTTAATATTCTTATCTTTTAGAGCTCTATACTGAAATAGTAAAGAATGCCGTGCTATATCTAAGATTACTTCAAAATAATAAAAGGTAGGGTATGTATATAGGAATCTAAATTATGCAAAATTAGCCAGAAGTTAATAATTGTTGAAACTGGGTCATAGATATATAGAGGCTTACAAGGTCTAACAATTAAGTTCACCAACTCATCCTAGAAAAAGTGCTACATACCTCACTGCTGAATATCACTATGGTTACCTTCAAAGTACTCACCCTTAGGAAGCTATGCACTAACACCAGTGCCCAGTCCACTCTTCAAAGCAATTCTGGAACTCTTTCTCTGGAATAGCCATCAGAGCTGTGACTGTATTACTCTTGATGTCCTGAATGTTATTAAAATGTCTTCAATATTTCCTTTATCTTCAGGTAAAGAAAAAAGTCATTGGGGGCCAGATCAGGTGAGTAGGGAGAGTGATCCAACGCAGTTATTCGTGTACCGGCTAAAAACTCCCTTAAAGACAGTGCCATGTGAGTTGTTGCATTGGCATAATGCAAGAGCCATGAGTTGCTGGAAAAAAGTTCAGGTTGTTTTTGTCTACTTTATCATGAAGTCTTTGTAGCACTTTCAAATAGTAAACTTGGTTGACTGTCCAGTTGGTATAAATTAATAATGAACAATTCCTCAGTTATCAAAAAAGGTTAGCAACATTATTTGGACTGTTGATTTGGAATGACAAAACTTTTTTGGTCGTGGAGAATTGACTGACTTCCATTGTGCACTTTGATGCTTTGTTTCAGGGTCGTATTGTACACCCATGTTTCATCACCAGTGATAACATGGCCCAAAACATCATCTTGCCTCTCCAAAAGGTCTTGGCAAACTTCAACTCTCCTTTGCTTTTGTTCATTGGTGAGCTCCTTTGGGACCATTTTTGCACACACCTTCTCATACCAAGATTTTTAGTTAAGATTTTCCTGTTTCTCTGTTGATGTTGACTTGGTCTGCTGTGTCAGCCAACTATTTTTATGCATAACTTGATAAATTTTTGCAATGTTTTCATCAGTTCTATTCATTACTGGCTGCCCTGATCGCTCCTCATCAGTTACACTTTCTCCTCCCTTAGAAAAATGTTTAATCCATTTGGACACTGCCATTTTCTTCTTGGCATTACCCCCATAAACTTAAAGTAACATGTCCCTGATTTTACTTCCACTCTTGCCAAGTTTAACAAGAAATTTAATGTCTGTTCATTGCTCTAATTCAATCTCCGACATTCTCACGATGGCACACAGAAACACACAACATCAGTAAGGAACACCACTCAACAAGACACTGCCACAGCCACAGGCAGAGGCAGTGTCTTGCTGAGTGGTGTTCCTTATTGACAGGAACACAGCTGTAAAACACACAGACATACCAAGGTTATAAAACCTTACCCAGTTGTACAGTGCTGCCAACAAAAGTGCATGGTGGCAAGTTCGCAAACTTAATTATCTGACCTCATATTCTTTCTTCTTTACAAAACCATGTTTGAAGTTTGCCATAATAAGTTTCTTAAAGATTAAATGGTAAGAATTAAATCAACTTCAATTGTTCTTAGAAATAACTGGGAACAAAAAAAAAGCACATATTCATTGCAAATTATTTATAATAATATCTAATGTAAATTAAATGTCTAAACAGATAATATGAAATATCCATTCAATGAGATATTACATGTTCTACCAGATAATGTTGTAGAAAATTCATTGATATAAAACAAGTTAATATACTGTTAAAAGAAAAAGGGCAGATAACAAAATAATGTGCCCAGAATCAAACCATTTTCATTTTTTCTTTTAAGCATGGGTGTATATGCGTATGTGCATAAGCATACTCAGAATGGCACCAAACCACTGGCAGACTTTATTTTGTTCACCGGTACAGCTCCAGCACCAAACCACTGGCAGACTTTATTTTGTTCACCGGTATAGCTCTAGCACCAAACCACTGGCAGACTTTATTTTGTTCACCGGTATAGCTCCAACATCAAAAACTGGGACATAACAGGGACTCAAAAATTCGTTATATGTAAACAGATTACGATTCCAGGCAATAAAGTTTGGTTTTGGGGTGACTCCCCTTTATGCTTTTATTTTGTAAGATCTCTAAAATAAAGATCCATTTTTCTCTGTACTTGAGAAAAACTTTTTAAATTGTACCTCATAAAATATTAAAATTTTTCTGCTTGCTTCAATAATTATTTCATGAAATATATTCCATAAAATCATTTTATACACTGAAAAGAAAGCCCTCTTGTCTAGGGTGAATAAATTGGCCAAGGCAATGGGAAGTAGTAAAAATGATATCTGTTAATCAGTCTTATTCTCATGAGTGAATTATGCAACTGTTTAGGAAATACTATCTGTAGGAAAGCTTATGTTTCTAAAGTGATTCTTCAACATGAGTATAAAAAAAATGATAAAACCAGATTTAAAAATTTATTTATATTCATTCAATATACACTTAAAATTTGTAGACTTGCTAGGGTAAGGCAAAGAAAATTAAGATATGGCCCTTGACAACCAATACCTAACTAATTGGGTAGGAAAAATTGATATATAAACCTAAATGAAACATAATTACAAAAGTAGTTAACATATATTAGAGCTTTTTATGGCTTTATGCTGAGCACTTAAGCCTTTTCACATTAAATCTCTAACTGTCATTACTAAAATACTGTCAGTTTTTAGATAAGGAAACTAAGGCTTAAGTGACTTCCCAGTCACTGGGGTGATAAATGGCAGAACAGAATTAAACCAAGATCTGTTCAAGATATGGTATGAAGCCTGTCACTACTAGGAAGCTAGCAAATATTAAAGCATACTCAATAATGTTCAACAATTAGCACATTAAGTATCACACACCAGTCACTTCTTGTAAGGCAGATGCTCTTCTGTAAGTGTTCCCAAGGTTTTCTCATTTTCATTATCAATTAGTTATCTCCACTCTCTGAAATGTGCTATTACAGTGACCTACTAGAACAGGATTTAGCAGTTTATTTCTTCCAGTGCTATACCAGGCACTCAAGAGATTAAACGGATGAACTTTTAGCTCATTTTGTGCTTCTTAAATTCCAAATCACTATACCACATTATATGAGATGACAGGTGGCCTAAGTAAATAGCAATTTAAATCATGTTTTAGAAAAATGTGGTATGAGGGGAGTCGAAGGGATGAAGAAATTCTTAAGCATATTATGGTAGGGCAATGATGGAATACTGCTAACTATAAAATAAACCAATATGCTCTTACTCCAGAGATTTCCTCCCTATTCTCTAAATGTCCTTTAAGCCAAATTCCATAATGGAGAAAAGAGGAATAAACTGCAAAAGAGGGTGGTTTTGTTTCTTGCAACCCAGAAATACAGTGATAAGGCTCTAAGTTTCAAAAGTGAAGGGAGGGAGGGGTGAGACTCAAAATGGTGACCAGGAGGAGGTCCCTAAAACCTCTCCCAGAAAACACAAACCACCATACAGGACCCAAGAAAGAAAACCCTGTAACACAGTGACAAGTGAGAAATCCACAAAATGCAAAAAAACACCTGAAGGTTAGACAAAGGAGGGTGAGAGGGACAGAACGGAGGAAACAGAGACAGATCGCGATGGGACCCATCGCTGCTAACTAAAAAAACTAGAAAGAAATCGGGGAGCAGTACAATACTTGGAAGGGAGAAGGCAAAGAGGCCACAACAGTGAAAGCCAGAGTGGTGCAACACTAGGAGACTGTGAGGGAGCTGGACCTTACAGAGCATGTTAGGGACAAAGCTTGGGAGCCAGCCCCTAAAAACTCTTAAGTGGCAAGAAAGCTGAACGATGACCCTAACTAGCCGAAGACTCTAAACAGCCACAAGCCAAAATAAAGCCCCAGATACAGCACTTCGGCTTCCAGTGCCCTCGCCACCTACAACACACCTAAGTGGTCATTCCCCAAGGCTACAGTTGGCGGCCCACAGGGAAGGCGCCCCAGCCTCCCTCACACACCCATGACGTCAGACCTGCGACTTTAGACCCGTGGCTGGGGCACATCCGCGGCACTCTCCCTCGGCCTGGCCCGTGGTACATGAGTATCCAGCACCCTCATGCACACCTGGCAATCTCTCAGGGCCTGTGGATTCCACACGTGGAGCTCGCGCAGCCGGGGCACTAGCCCAGCACCTTCACACAGCCTGCATCTCCAAGCCTGCGCCACACATGTTCCCAGTGCTCTCACACGGTGCCCGTTTGCAGACTCAGCCCTAGGGGCTGCTGTGGAGATGAATTGCTGGAACATGCCCAGAGTAAAGCGCTGGAGAGAGAGGAGAAGTGGATTTGACACCGTTTGCCCTAAACAGCAAGAATGGCATCGGCTTGTATCCCATCAGCCTCCCCAGCAAAGGGCTGGAAGTGGAGCTGCCCCAGCATGCATTTTGTTAGCCTCTCTCCTCCCCTACAGCCTCCCCAATGAACTGCAAGAAGCAGAGGGACAGCTGATCAATGCGCCTCCATACGCCGCTGGAGACCAGCGATAAGGCTTAAATATCTCCCACCTATCCCACAACTTGCACCGCCAGTGCTACCTAGAGTCTGGCTACAGCGAGACACCACAAAAAATAGAGAAAGAGAGTTCCTGGACTCTGCTGAATATAAAGCCCTCATGCCAAACAACCCAGCAGACAATATAAGTACCTTAGGATTTAAAGCTGCTCAGAAAGAAGATGAAAAATCTCCAGAAAAGGATCTCATAGACCTAGAAATTTCTGAACTAAATGACAGGTTTTTAAAGTAGCCATTCTAAAGGCTCTGAGAGAAATGAAAACATACTGGCAAAACACCATTGCTGAGGTGAATGACCTAAGATAGGAAATCCATGAACAAAAGGAACAATTTAACAAAGAAATTCAAAACATAAGGAAGAACAACATGGAAATTCGAGAGATAAATAATACAATAAAAGAAGTGAGAAAGGAAATAACTGCCATATAAAACAAGGCCAACCAGATGGAGGAAAGAATTAGTGATACTGAAGATCAAAACATGGAAACATCTCAGAAAGAGAAAGATAGGGAATATAGAACCAAAGGGATTGAAAGAAAACTCTGGAAGAATTATCTAACTCCATGAGAAAACAACTTCAGGATAACAGGATTAGAAAAAGGAGCAGAACACTCTATAGAGAATACAAACAAATAGTAGTTGAGAACTTTCCAAACCTATGGAAAGATCTGGAACCCCAAATTCAAGAAGAAAATAGGTCCTCTATACCTGGACCCTAGCAGATCTTCTCTAAGACACATGGTACTAAAGATGTAAAAAACTAAAGACAGACAATTCTCAAGGCAGCCAGGGAAAAAACATCTATAACCTTTAGAGGAAAACCCATCAAGCTGGCATCAGACTCCTCAGCAGAAACTCTACCAGCCAGGAGGGAGTAGAATCAAATACTCAAAACTTTAACAGAGAGAAACTTCCAGCCAAGAATAAATTACCCAGCAAAATTATTCTTCAGATATTAAGGAGGAATAAAGACCTTCTCAGACACACAGAAGCTGAGGGAATTCACCAGGAAGAAGCCAGCACTTCAAAAATACTGAAGGAGATTCTTCAACCTAAAACAAAACATCAACAAGAAAGAAACAAAAACAAAACAAAACAAAACAAAAAAAGCAATGGCTGTAGGAAATCTTCACATAGCAATCATCACTCTAAATGTTAATGCACTAAACTCATCAATAAAAAGACACAGAGGAGCAGACTGGATTAAAAAACAAAACCCATCCATATGCTGTCTCCAAGTGACACAACTCAGCCAAAAGGGCAAACACAGACTTAGAAGGAAAGGATGGGAAACAGTACTCCAAGCAAATGGTAACCAGAGAAAAGCAGGAGCTGCCACACCGATACCTGATGAAATAAATTTCAGGTTAAAAAAAGATAACAAGAGACAAAGATGTAAATTACATAGTGATAAAAGGCACAATACAACAATAAGATCTGACACTGATTAATATATATTCTCCAAACCAAGAAGCACTAAAATATACAAAGCAACTACTAAGAGGTCTGAAAGGGAAAACTGACAAAAGCACAATCATTGTAGAAGATATAAACACGCCCTTAACAGTCATGGATAGATCATCCAAATAGAAAATAAATAAGGAAATATCAGCTCTAAATGACACATTACAGGACACTTCATCTAGCAAAGTGACCATACCTTCTTTTCTAGTACACATGCAACAATTTCAAGGATAGAACACATGCTGGGAAACAAAAGTAGCCTCAGCAAATTCAAGAAAATCAAAATCATACCAAGTGTATTCTCAGACCACAAAGCTTTGAAATTGGAGATCAACTGTAAAAGGAAAGCAGAAAAAAATCACATATACATGGAGATTAAACAACATCTTATTTAAAAATGATTGGATAAAAGAACAAATAAAAGAAAGAATTAAAATATTTATAGAAACTAATGACAATGAAAATACAACATATCAAAATTATTGGGATATAACGAAAGCAGTAATAAGAGGAATATTTAGATCATTACAGGCCTATCTTAAGAAGCAATAAAAGTCACAAGTAAACACTTTAACATTCCATCTTAAAGAACGAGAAAAAGAAGAGCAGACAAAACCCAAAGTCAGCAGAAGGAAAGAAATAATAAAAATTAAAGCAGAGCTAAACCAATTAGAGAACAGAAGGACAACAGAAAAAATTAATATTACAAAGAGCTGGTTCTTTGAGAAACTCGACAAAATTGACAAACCCCTGGCTAGACTAATCAAAGGACAAAAGAAAAAAACACAAATATACAAAATTACAAATGAAAGGGGAGAAATTACCACTGATAACACAGAAATACAAAGCAGTATAAGAAATTATTATGAAGGATTTTATGCCACTGAATTTAATAACCTAGAAGAAATAGACAAGTTCCTAGAAACTTATAGCCTACCAAGATTGAACCAAGAAGAGCTGGATAATCTAAATAGACCAATCAATACTAAAGAAATTGAAATGACTATCCATAATCTCCCTAGAGGCAAAAGTCCTGGACCAGATGGTCTCACCAACAAGTTCTACCAGGCATTCAAAGAAGAATTAACACCTATCCTCCTCAGACTCTTCCAAAAAATTGAAGAGGAAGCAGTACTTCCTGACTCATTGTATGAGGCCAACATTATCCTAATACCAAAGCCTGGTAAAGACAACACAAAAAAAGAAAACTGTAGACCACTATCTCTGATGTACACAAATGCAAAAATCCTAAAAAAATATTAGCAAATAGAATACAACAATGTATCAATAGGATTATACATCATGATCAAGTAGGATTCATCCCAGGAGCACAAGGATGCTTCCACATACGAAAATCAATCAATGTGATATATCACATAAACAAAATGAAAGATAAAGACCATATGGTCATATCAATTGATGCAGAAAAAGCTTTTGAGAAAATACAACATCTCCATTTATGATCAAAACATTGCATAAAATATGTATAGAAAGAAAATATCTCAACATAATAAATGTCACATATGACAAACCCTTAGCTAACATCATACTGAATGGGGAAAAGCTAATGCCTAAAATCAGGAACAAGAAAGGGATGTCCTCTGTCACCAGTGCTATTCAATATAGTACTGGAAGTTCTAGCCACAGCAATCAGGCAAGAGAAAAGAATAAAATGTATCCAAATTAGGAAAGAAGAGGTCAAACTGTCACTATTTGCAGATGACACGATCCTTTATATAGAAAATTCCATTCCCAGCCCGGGAACTACCCACATTACAAAAAAAATAAAAAAAAAAAGAAAAGAAAAGAAAATTCCAAAGATTCCACCAGAAAACTATTAGAAAAAATAAATGAATACAGTAAAGTTGCAGGATACAAAATCAAGCTACAAAATTCAACAGCATTCCTATATACAAAATAACAATTCTTCAGGAAAAGAAATGAGGGAGTCAATTCCCTTTGCTATCCCAACAAAAAGAACGAAATACCTGGGAATTAACAAAGAACATGACAGACTTATACAAAGAAAACTGTAAGACACTTTTGAAAGAAATTGAAGCAGACAAAAAGAAATGGAAAGATATCCCCTGTTCATGAATAGGAAGGCTTAACATAGTTAAAATGGCCATTTTGCCCAAAGCAATCTACAGATTTAATGCAATGCCTATCGACATCCCACAATCATACTTTCATGAAAGAGATAAAAGAATTATCAGATTTATATGGAACCATGAAAGACCTCAAATTGCCAAAGCAATACTACATAAAAATAAGGCTGGTGGCATTATACTCCCCAACTTCAATTTATATTACAAAGCATCAATAATCAAAACAGCTTGATACTGACAGAAAAACAGAAATATAGACCAATGGAACAGAACTGAAAACCCAGAAATAAATCCACAAATCTGTGGACAAGTAATTTTTTATAAAGGAACAAAAAATATGCAATGGGGAAAAGACAGCCTCTTCTGTTGGTGGTGCTGGGAAAACATATGCAAAAGAATGAATCTGAGCTGTGAACTCTCTCCATATACAAAAATTAACTCAAAATGGATTAAAGACCTTCATATAAGACCCGAAACAATAAACAGTATAGAAGAAAACATAGGTACTAAACTTACAGACCTAAGACTCAAGGAAGACTTCATGAACCTGACCTCAAAGGCAAGGGAAATAAAAGCAAAAATAAATGAATGGGACTATATCAAACTAAAAAGCTTCTGTACAGCAAAAGTAACCATCAACAAAGCAAGGAGACAGCCAACTGAATGGGAGAAAAATATTTGCAAACAATGCATCAGATAAGGGTCTAATATCTAAAATATATAAAGAACTAATATGACTTACCAACAAAAAAACAAACAACCCAATTAAAAAGTGGGCAGAGGAACTAAACAGACACTTCTCCCATGAAGAAATACAAATGGCCAGCAGACAGATGAAAAAATGCTCATCCTCATTAGCTATCAGGGAAATGCAAATCAAAACCACAATGAGATACCACCTCACACCTGTGAGAATGGCTGTTATCAACAAGACAAGGAATAACAAGTGCTGGGGAGGATGTGGAGTAAAAGGAACTCTGGTATACTGCTGGTGGGAGTGCAAACTGGTACAACCACTGTGGAAGACAGTGTGGAGGTTCCTCAGAAAATTGGGAATGGAGTTAGCATATGACCCAGCAATCCCCCTTCTGGGGATCTACCAAAAAAATTTGAAAACCTTTGTCCGCAAAGACTTATGTACCCTCAGCAGTGCTGCTCACAGTGGCCAAAACATGGAAACAACCAAAATGCTCTGCGACAGATGACTGGATAAAGCAGCTATGGTACATACACACAATGGAATATTACTCAGCTGTAAGGAAAGATGAAATACTGCCATTTACAACAAAAATGGATGGACCTGGAGATCATCATGCTTAGTGAAATAATCCAGACAGGAAAAAAACAAAAACTGTATGACTTCACTCATACGTGGAATATAAAACTGAAAGCAACCAAGAAAAACAAACAAATAAATAAAAACCCATGGACACAATCAATAGTTTAATGTTTATTTGGGGACAAGTGGGGAAGGGAGGAGAAAAGGGGAGGAGGAGCTAAATAGATGGCGATGGAAAGAGAACTCACACTCGATGGTGAACTTATTATACAACAAATTGACAATGCACTGTAGAACTGTATGCCTGAAAGCTATGTAATTCTTGCTAACCAATGTTGCCCCAATAAGTCTAATAATAAAAAAAAGTAAACAGTGGAATTTTATTGTGACGATACTCATGAGGATTGCTTCTTAGCCTTTTGGCTAAGATCATGTGTAAAAGTTAACAGTGGAAATGATAGAAAAGAACAAATTCAAGAGAGATTTTGACAGTGGACTATTCCTTAAAGCAGAGCTGGGCAAGAAGTCAATTGCCGTCATCTAGCTATTTATTTCATTATTTCTATTACTATATTATAATACTACATATTATTTATAGTCCACTAGCTATTTATTTTACTGTCCAGGCAGTCACAGCAAAGCAATTTTGGGGTAACCGCTCAGGCCTGCCTTAAATGTCCTGAATCTTCACATGACACGTTTTCAAAAATCACGTAATAATTGTACTATAAAAAGCAGATGTTGCATAGTTATTTGCACATGATAGAAGATATGTAGTTAATATCTCTGTATGTGCATTCTCCCTTACATGATCTTCCCCTCTTTCCCGCCTGTCAGTTAACCACTTCCTTAATGATACAATGAAAAAATCTTCTCTGGGAAGTTTACAATGATAACCTCCTCCCCTCCATCACCACCCATCCAAACACACAGAATTAATCCCAGTATCAGCTATGGTTCTGAGCACTGAGCACACTGAGCCATTATTTACTTATTGCATGAGTTTATCACCAGAATTAAAATGGGAACTCCTTGAAGATATGAATTATGTCTTAACTAGCCTTATATCTCCAGTAAAGACCTAACACAGACCCTCACACACTGCTGCTTAATAAACTTTTTGTTTAATAGGTAAATGGATAAACAAATGGATAAAACAAAATTGCTAACAAATGGAAAGCTAATGGAACTTCAAAATACCTGTCATTTCAAAAAAATCTATCTTCCTACATAAATAGTTACGGCTCCTCACTCACTGCTTCAATATTAAATCAGCTTTATCATCCAGCAATATAAAGTGCACACAGTTAGAAGATGACCCAGAAACCAAGAGCATCCGTAAGGAAATGGCTGATGGAGAGGTTCCAAATTTCATGGTTGTAAAATGACACAACTAATCTTAAATTTCAAAAAAGTATAAATGCTAATAACAAAGATGACAAAAGTCACTGGAACTCAAGTCATTATTCCAAGTGACTCTAAGCTGCTAGTCCCTTATTAATGGAGCCTATACCACAACCAATATTACACTGAAGCTCAGGGGAAACGAGAAGCTGACTAGGCAACTTCCCATGCAATCACATGTACATCTCCTGAGTATCATCACAACAAAATTCCACTACTGAAATTATCTGTGTACCTCTCTTTTGTGCGGTGTTAAAGGACTAAGTTACAGTAACTAACACAGGAAACCAGAGGGAAGACTCATATGCCAAATGCAAACTAGAAAATCAGTGACATTACTAATTAGTGGAGGTTAGATGAAAGGTAAAGATTCCATTTTTGAACACAGATCCTTTGAGTAATAGCAAAGTAGTCAAATGTTACTTAGTGGATTGGAAATATTGAATAAGATGGCATACAAACATTCAAGTCTCAAAAGTGTGTGTTTGTGAATTATTTCCATCAAAGTTGAAGTTACAATGGTGGGTAAAGTCACCAAGGAAATAACTACATTAAAAAAGAGGAGAAACACAATGCATGGTCACCAGGAAGAAGAGTATATAAAGTAGTCAGAGAAACAGAAGCAACAGAAAAATCAGAAAGCCAGAGAGGAGAAAGCTTCAAAAAATAGATATGAAGGGGTAAGAAGAGAAAAAAGGTTTCTGATCTTTAACCTGCTACCGAAAAGCAGTTCTATTACATACATAAAGCTTGACTTGTAAGGCTGAGACACAATGAAGCCTTAACAATAGAAATTTTAAAGATTCTAGAATTGAGGAACCAAAATGTGATTATAGGCGTTAAGTCATAAAAAGTATGAGAAAGGACATTTCAAAGGTCAGAGGAAAGTTGGAAGAAAGAGAAAATTAGTCCGTGAAAGCAGCAAAAATTATGTAGGTATAAACAATAATCAAATGAAATTAAGATGAAAGTACCTAAGGTAGTTCTTTCTCCTACCAATTATAGAATTTCAACCTTCTCTACAAATTAGATGGAATCATTTGTGTAAAATTACATAAAAATGTAGGAGTAGGACAGGACCAAAAAGTGCAAAATTTAGGAGACTAGAACTCTGAAGCTAGTCAGCAGTTAGACCTTTCTGAAAAGTCTGCTAACACCAAAATGCAAACTAGCTCCAGACAAGAAACAGCCCAGTCATAAAAAACCTAAGGTAGAAAATGGAAGGGACTATGTTTAGTCTTCTTCCTATCTTTTCTCTCTGATTTCAGCTTTGGAACATCAGTTTGCAAGTTTGTGGGAAGGTGGTAACTTCTCTAAGGATGTCACTTTAGCTTTGAAGAGACTGAGGTAAAGCTCAGGAGAAAGAAAGCACAACGAGCCACTTATAATCGGCTAAAGTTGTTTCTTAATTGTGGTAAAATATACATAACAAAATTTACTATTTTATTTTCAAATGGAGAATTAAGTGGCATTAAGTAATATTTACACTAATGTGCATCCATCTCATTACTATCCATCTCCAGCACTTTTCATCATCCCAATTAAAACTCTTTACCCATTAAACAACTTCCCACTGCACCCTCCCCACAATTCCTGGAAACCACCATTCTATTTTGTCTCTATGAATTGGACTATTGTAAGTACCTCTCATAAGTGAAATCATACAATATAGGTCCTTTTGTGTCTGGCTTCTTTCACTTAGCATGTTTTCAAGATTCATCCATGTTATAGCATATATCACAATTTTATTCCTCTTCAAGGTTGAATATATGCTAGTATGTCATATACCACATTTTGTTTATCCATTCATCTATCAGTGAACACTTGGGCTGCTTCCACCTTAGCTACTGTAATAATGCTGGTAATAAACTCTGGTGTGCAAATACCTCTTCTATCCCTGCTTTCGGTTCTTTTCTGAATATCCCAAGAGTAGAACTGCTGTATCATATGTAATTGTATGCTTGTTTTTTTAAGGCACCATTACACTGTTTTCCACAATGACTGTACTATTTTACATTTCCACCAGCAATACACACATACAAAGGTTTCAAGTGTTACACATCCTGGACAACACTTGTTATTTTCTGCATTTTCTTTTGTTTTATTTTGTTGTTTTGTTTCACTTTGCTTTGTTTTGAAAATTAATAATCATCCTAAAGAACGTGTATCTCATTGTGGTTTCGATTCATATTTCCCTAATGATTAAGTGATGTTGGACATCTTTTCATGTGCTTAATGTCCATTTGCATACCTTCTTTGCAGAAATGTTTATTCAAGTCCTTTGCCCATTTTTTATTTGGGTTGTTTCTTTTGGCCAAAGACTTCTAAAAGAGACATAAAGGAAGGTTTTCTACACTCTTAGATCTAGATCCCTAGTAAAGAATGATCAGTATACGCCCTCTAGATCTCTTAGGAAATTATGGAAAAGAGGACCTAGCCAGAATGCAAATCCAGCAGAAGAAAAGAAATTTCTATGTCCATGAAGCAAATCCAGCAGAAGAGAAGAAACTTCTATGTCGGAGAACAGAGATTCCTTCTTCATGAAGGAAATTTTCAGTGCCTTTTTCTCTTCTGGCAAATTTCCCTACATTTTAATGATCACACTATTGGTAGCTTCATTATTACTAACAGCAGCTATTTAATAAACTGTTATTAAAAGTCATGCTGTTATTATCATGTGCTAATTAAGCACTATGCTTCACCTTATATCTAATTTAAAATTAGATTCTAATCTTCAACCTTAGCAGTTTCATCTTGAATACTGTTAGAAGGGTCAAATACTTTTAAAACACATGAGAAGTTTTCATCATTTAGTTGTTAACATTCCATTATTAAACAGTATCAAAAAGTCTCAAAGTTACCCTGCAATAATGAAAATTGTTAAGGGACCTAAGATGGCAGCGTGAGAGATTCTTAAAACCTCTCCTGGAAAATACAATTGAACAAATGGGACCCAACGGGGAAAACCTGAGTGGCATAGCCTCAGCTGAGAGATCTATGCATCATAAGAAAACCCCTCGAAGTCACAAAAGGTGAGGGGCGAACGGGAAAGGCGGGAAGGGAGTAGTACAGAGATGGAACTATGGAACCAAACCCGGGGCTGTCAGAAGAAGGGGTGACATAGGACCAAGCGCAGTACAATCCGAGGCGTGCTGGAGGCCGAGAGGTAACAAGAGTCGAGGCTTGGGCAGCTGAAGCCCCGTGAAGCCGTGAATGAATTAAAAACCCAGCTGAGCACCGTGCCCTGGGTGGGTTACAGGCTGAACAAAGGCTGCTAAACTGTCCCAGGTGAATAGGGCTTCAGCTGCAACTAGGCACAATCTGAGCCAGGAGCCCACAGATGCAACAGTGATGGATCACACAAATCAGCTCAGGGCAAATTTGAAACAAAGAGCTGGCAGCCATGGAAACACAGGCCAGAACAAAATTCAGTCCTGGGTGAAACACGGGCTCAGGAGAACAGAGAAAGGTGGAGCCAGTGGCACATGCCCTTCCCACCCACGCACCCACCCTACCCCCAGGGCACCACTGATGGAGGATCAGGCTGGTGTTACAGCAGAGCCCACACCCAGCGGAGCAACAATGGGACACAAAGCATCTGCAACATGCACTGCCTCCACCGGCAAGCAGAAACTATAGACACAGAGCCTGGCTGCTTCCTCTAACTCTTTTCACAAAGCTTGTCCCTCACAACTTCATCAAGTGCCTGCTTTACTGTAAGCTGGGAGAAAAAACGGTGAACTGCCATTATGGAGTTCCACAAACAAACCTGCACCCTTCCCAAAAAACCCCACCCCTGCAGCAACCAGCAGGAGGGCTCAGGGAAAATGCAAAACACAAGAGCAGTAGCTTCTACCTGTACTGATCTCAGAGGAATAGAAAACCATCACCCACCACGTTTTCCCAAAGAACAGGTGCATCGAGACCAAGACCAAAGCAACTGGGTCTAAGAAGAGAAGCTTACCTTCCAGGAAAGCTCTCAGATTGAGACGACTGAATAACCAAGAGAAAACATTGAAAGACACCACAGCAACACCAACTAGGAAGTGAAAAAAAGACCTCTTCATATCTGCCAGGAAAAAGCCCTCAGGCCCAGGAAAAGAAACACATGAAATACAATGAGCACCTTAGAATTCAAAGCTGCTCAGAAAGAAAAAGACAAATCCCCAGAAAAGGAACTTACAGATTTGGAAGCGTATGATCTAAATGACACAGAATTCAAGACTGTGTTCTAAAGACATTCAGAAAGCTTAAGGAATGATGGTGGAGTAGTCAGACTCAGCTAAATGATCACAGAAAGAAAATCTATGAGCAAAAGGAATACTTTAACAAAGAAATTAAAACTATAAAAAAGAATCAAATAGAAATTCTGGAGATAGTGCAATAAAAGAAATGAAAACTGAACTATTAATAACTAACATAGGAAGCAGGGCAGACCAGATGGAGCAAAGAATTAGCAATATCCAAGATAGAAACATGGAAATGTCACAGAAGGGAGATTCAAGAGTCAAAAAAAAAAAAAAAAGAAAGAAAGAAAGAGCCATACAGGGCTCCATCTGACACCATTAAAAAGAACAATATTAGAACAATAGGAGTATCAGAATGGGCAGAGCAGAAATCCACAGAGAGCTTATTCAAACAAATAGTAGATGAAAACTTTCCAAACCCATGGAAAGAATTAGAACCTCAAATTCAAGAAGAAAATAGAACCCCTAGTTACCTGATCTCTAGCAGATCTTCTTGAAGGCACATTATACCAAAGATGTCAAAAATCAAAGACAAGGAAAGAATTCTTAAGGTACCAGAGGAAAAAAATAAAAACCTTTCAAGGAAAGCCTATCGGGCTATCATCAGACTTCTCAGCAGAAATTCTACAGGCCAGGAGGGAGTGAAATCAAATATATGAAACTTTAAAAAGAGAGAAATCACTAGCCATAATTTATCCAGGAAGTTATCCTTTAGATATGAAGAAAAAATAAAGGCCGTTTCAGACATACAGAAGCTGAGGGAATTCTCTAGCAGAAGGCCAGCATTTCAAGAAATAGTGAAGGAGGCTATTCAAGCTGAAACAAAAAATCAAAATAAATGAGTAAGATCTGAAACAACAAAAAAATAAAAAGGGAGGAAATAAGGGCCATAGGAAATCCTCATTTATCAATCATTACCCTAAATGTAAATGGACTCCACTCACCAATAAAAAGGTACAGAATAACAGACTGGATTAAAAACAAAACCCATCCATAAGTTGTCTTCAAGAGACACAGCTCAGCCACAGGGACAAACACAGACTCAAAGTGAAAGGGTGGGAAACAATACTGCAAGCAAATGGCATCCAGAGAAAAGCAGGAGTTGCCATATCGATATCTGACGAAAAAGACTTCAAGATAAAAAATGTAATAAGAGACAAAGATGGGCATTTCATAATGATAAAAGGGAAAATACAGTAAGAAGATGTGACTCTAATTAACATATATGTCCCCAATCAAGAAGAATCAAAATTTATAATGCAACTACTAACAGCATTGAAAGGAGAAACTGACAAAAACACAATTAGAGTAGGGAACCTAAACATCCCTTTGACAGCCACGGACAGATCATCCAAACACAAATTAAAATAAATAAGAAAATATCAGCTTTAAATGATACATTACAGCAATTGGACATAATTGACATAAGACACTTCAGCCTACAAGACAAGACAATACATTCTTTTCCAGTGCACATGGAACATTCTCAAAACCGTATGCTGGGACACAAAACCAGCTTCAGCAAATTCAAGAAGATTGAAATCATACCAAGTGTGTATTCTCAGACCACAAGCTTTGAAATAGGAGATCAACTTCAAAAAGAAAATAGAAAAAAAAGTCCACATATACATAGAGATTAAACATCTTATTTAAAAATGACTGGATCAAAGAAATAAAAGAAATACACAGAAACTAACAGCAATGAAAATACAATGTATCAGAATTATTAAGATGCAGCAAAAGTAGTAATAAGAGGGAAATTTATATCATTACAGGTGTATCTCAAGAAACAAGAAAAATCACAAGTAAACATCCTAACATTCCATCTTAAAGAACTAGAAAAAGCAAAAAAAAAAAATCCAAAGCCAGCAAAAAGTATGAAATAATAAAAATTACAGCAAAACTAAATGAAATGGAGAACAGAAAAAGCAATTTAAAAAATTAATGCAGCAAAGAGCTGGTTCTTTGAAAAAAATCAGTAAAACAGACAAACCTCTGGCTAGTCTCATCAAAGAGAAAACACAAATAACCAAAATTAGAAATAAAAGGGGAGAAATTATGACTGCTACCACAGAAATACAAAGGATCAATAAGAAAATATTATGAAGGGCTTTGTGCCACCAAATTTACAACCTAGAAGAAATGGAGAAGTTTCTAGAAACATACAAGGTCAGACAATTTCACGAGCTCATCCTAGAAAAAGTTGTGCATACCTCATTGCTGAATATCATCACTACTCCCCTTGGAAAGCTATGTACTGACGAGAGCTCCTAGTCTACCCTTCAATAAATTTTTGGAACACTTGTTTCGAAGTGGCCATCAAACTGGTCATCATACCCAAAATCTGAAAATTAAATTCATCAACTTTCCGCTGTGCGCTCACGTTGGCAGCACTGTACAAACAACTCAGTGTCACACCTTACTGGTGGCATGAAACACTCTCTACTCATGCGAAATTTAGAAACTAAACATCCTATGTATAAAAAGAAAGAACATTATTTTCAGCGCTTAGAAATGTATTCAATCGTTACTTCATACACGGTGTCAAGAAAGAAAGACAGTAAGAATGTAGATGAGGCTTTATATAATATTGCTTATTGCATAGCTAAAAGTGGTAAAAACCACACCATAGCTGGAGATTTAATTTCTCCTTCTATAAGGATACTGTTTTTTGTATATTTTGGGGGAAGAACATGTCTGCAAAATCAGTAACTATTCTTTTTCAAAAATACAATGTCTCAAAAAAAAAAAGAAAAATACAATGTCTAAATGAATTCAGGAAACGTCTGACAATGTTGAAGCTGTAGTAGTAGACAGAATTAGAAAAAGTAAATTCTTTTCCATCCAGGCCAATTAAAGTGTGGCTGTTGCTGATTTATCTATTTTACTCATCATCGTGAGGTACTTGGTAGGTAATAAAATTGAGGAAAACTTGTTGCTTTTGTTACCCATTGACAGAGCATACTACAGGCGAAGATACTTTTTAATGCAATCAATGGTTATTTCATTGAAAAGGACATTAGTTGGTCAAATTGTGGTGTATGCCCTGATGAAGGCAAGCCTTTGTCAGGTTGTTTTATATGCCTATGTGCAAATTTAAGAAGTAGCTCCCCATGTACCATGGAGTCACTGCTGCATTCATAGACAAAGTCTTGCATCCAAGCCTCTTCCTAGTGAACTGAAAGACATTCTTGATGAGGCCATAAAAGCTGTAAATTTTACTAAGTCACAACCGGGAAACTCCAGATTGTTTAAAGTGCTGTGTGAAGACATGAACAGCATTCACAGCACATTCCTTTTGCGCACAAAGGTAAGGTGGCTATCTCATGGCAAAGTACTTACACGGATGTTTGAACTTAGACATGAAGTCCAGGTATTTTTTGAAGACCTTCATTTCCCTCTTGCTCCAAAGTTTTAGGACAATGATTGGCTTCAGAGCCTTGCATATTTATCAGATATTTTTCTAGAAATAAACACTCAACTTGGGACTTCAAAACTGCTCAGTCACTATATTCAAAGTAACCGACAAAACAGAGTCAAGGATTTAAAAACTGGACTTTTGGGAAGCACGTATTGAAAGAGGTCAGCCTGGAGGTTTTGAAACTCTGCACAACTTCTTATCTGAGAATGACTTGCACCTATCCCACGAAGTGAGAGAATATTGTAAGTCACTTGGGAAGGTCTTAAAGTGTCCTTTTATAAGTCCTTCCCTCAACATGGAGAAGAAAACAACTAGATTGCAGATCCCTTCGATGAAGAATTATTCAAAGAAGCTAAACAATCAACCAATGAAAAAGAGCAGTTAATCGAACTTTCAACAGATTCTTCTTTAAATTCTAATTTTAAAAGAAAGCATCTTATCACCGTCTGGGTAGATGTCAGCGAGAAATACGAAGAGCTCAGTGAGAAGTCACTAAGATACCTCTTGTCATTTATTATACTAATACTGAACTAGCAGAGAGAGTTTTTCCTTCTGACACCTTTGTAAAAAATATGTATGGCAACAAACTTAATGCAAGTCAGATTTCAGACTGTGTCTTGGATTTTTTGAGCCTCATTTCAAGAAACAGTACATCAAAGCAAGCCCAACGATCTTACACTGTTTCAATGGGCTAGGGATCTGCATAACAATTCTTACAGACTCTTTAGATAACACAATTCAGTATTATTATTTATAAATTAAAAGTTTGTTAAATACTTGATCATCATTATGAATATTTAACTGTTAGAAATATTGTAAAAAATACAAAGTGGTTTGTATTTTTAGTGTAGTAATTTTTCTTTCCTAATTCATTACCTCATTTCCACTATTTTACATTAAGATAGTCACTCAACAAGTGTATTTAAAAACAGCTGTTTTAAAAACAAGGGGTACAATTTATAGAAATGTGTTTCAAAGGGGTACACAAGTGGAAAAGGGTAGAAAACCACTGGGCTAGAGAACTGGAAACAGCCACTTAGCGGCTAGTTGTCTCTTTTTTTGTGTGTGTGATGTGAGCAGCCGTTGATGGTTAGTACTTATTTCTGTTAATTCATTGCATGTTGCAAAATGGTGAATTCTAAATACATCATTTTGTGTTCCTTTATTAGTTGAAATGTTTTTAAAAGGAGTCGCTTCTCTCATATTGTTTCATTACCCAGTGGTATAGTTTATTAAGGAAAGAAATCAAGGATATTTGCTTGATTCTTTCCCTTTATGTACCCATTTTCAAGATAATGAATCAGTTCCCTATTTTCCTCCAAAAGGGACCGATTTATTTTGATGCCATTATGAGTTGATGGATTTAAACATATTTGATGGGTTTTAAGCCTTGGAAATATTGTCTCTGAACCTCAAAATGTCCCACCTTTGTTCAATGGGAGTCTCTTCAGGAGACAACCTGACTCCAATGATCTCTAATCCCTTCCCTGCTATCTGCTGTGAAAAGACAGTTAGGGCTCATTTTTTCCATTTCCTGACCTAGGTCCAGAATTAAACATTTCTCTAAGAAATCCTACTTTCTTTTAGCAAGAAATGGTTATTTCAAGACCCTAACCTGGGCACTAATATGGTGGTTATTTTTAAACAGCATTTTATGCATAGGTAGGAGAACTGACTCATTTTTTCAAACTATGGGATATTCTGTCAAAAAATATTTTGTTTCTTTCCTAGATAACATCTCCCCAGAAATTGGGCATGTATGGACAAATTCTGTGGTAGAGACTATTTAGTGTGGACATTTACCTTCATGTTCTCCCTGTCTTACTCTGGTTACCCTTACCGTTATCCTAATATCCAGTCTCACTTCTTTCTCACTGTTAAATGTTTCAGGTGACCTAGTTTCTTCTTTTCTTAAATGAAAAAGATGTAGGAAATAAAAAGAATCCTAGCAATAAGATCAGATTTCAGGCCTTATTTTTAAAGGTAGAACTTTTAGTGTGCCTTGTCTTGCATATACAAAAATACATCTGTATACAAACAAAATTCAAAGGCTTCTTGAGGTTGCTTCATAAATTTAACCTTAACTAACTACGGTATGAACCGCAAAATGAAGTACATCCAGATATTAAATGCCATACATCATATCTTTTTCTTTTGATATTAACCTCTCTTGTTAAGTGTGATTGTGCTTTTGAATAAATAAAATGAGGTATTTGTCTCAGTGACATTGTTGATAATTTACATTTGTTATTGTGTCACATAACTTTAGTAAGAATTAGTTTTGCTGTTATTGCCTAATCTATTAAAAGACATCAGGTTGCATCTATAAGTTAGTAAGTGAATTAGTTTATCATTTTGCAATCAAATAGCAGCTGTAACCATTTTCCAATAATCATCTATTCAAACATTTTTAATAATCATTAAAATTTGGATCATTAAAAAAAGACTGGAAAGGATTGCTCTGAAAAAAATTTGTAGTTCATCTAATTTCTAAGAATTATAAGAAACAGGTGTCAAATTAAGCAATGGAATTCCATAAATTCCAGTGGAAATTAAAAATATATATACTAATTAATTCTTAGGACAAAGTATTTTGATGACTTTCTTTTCCTTGTAGAGTGAGGTTTCCTTCTATATGCTTTTCGTTGTATACTTCCAATTTTTTTTCTTTTTTCTAATAGAAATTCAAGTGTCAAGTCAATGATAAGAAAATGGGATCCCCGCCCCCGCCACTTTATATACAGATCAGAGACCTGCATAGATAGACCTTTCCATAGTTTTAGTTCATGGAAATAGTCAAGAGTGTTCTTTTGATGCATTTGAAGCTTTGTTGCTGCATGTAGCTATTTCTTTTTTCTAAATTTAGTCTTGTCTTTTACTGTTATCTGTCATTCTCATTGCTATATCCTTTTCTAAACTGCCACTTAGCTTAGAAGTAATTATCTGACCCAACAGTACCATTTCCTTTTCCAAAGTGCAAGTATTTTGTGTCAATTTTCGCTTACCTGAGACCCTTTTTCTTTTTTGGGCTCATAATACACCTTGAAATCATCTTTTGACTAAGAAGATCATTACTGTGTGGTGGAGAAAAAAAATTACTCCAAACTTTCCTAAGTTTCTAAAATTTAATATGAAATAACCAAATATTTTGTATCAAAAAAGAACAGGATTTTACCTTTAAAAGCCTACAAAATTCCTAAGTTAAAAAGAATTGTGTCATTTTTGGAATATTACTTATATTTTGATGGTCCACTATATTATCAAAGGGAATTAGAGTATTCAGAGGGTAATATAAAAATAAATTATTATAAACATGTTACAGACACATTACATTTATAGTAATACATTTATAGTAATTTTTATACTAATTTATGTTTAATTTCTATTGAAGTATTGAGACTATCTTTCTTACAATGATTAATTTTTTATATATTTATAGCAGTCCATTTTTAATTTATTATAATGATCTATATTTTCCTATTAGATACTGCTGGGATTTTAACATTTTATTTTAATTTCTGAAAAACCAAAATCAAGCAGGTAAAAATAATCCCAATTTATAAAAGTAAGAATTATTTTCACAAAGTACCAAAATCATGAAGTATTTCTCAGTCTCTTCCCCTTAATTTGTTTACAAAGAACCACAGAGAAATACTGGGAAATGACTTCATATGTGCTGTTGCTGCGTAATCAAAGTGCTCTGAGAAATCAATCAAAATAGCGTCCATCTGTGCAAACGGCTGTAAACAGCCACGTTTCCACAGCACCCCATCTCTACTCATGAAAGTCTCGCAGAAGTCAAGAGTACAGACCTCACTGAATGGTACAAATGTTAATACTGTCCGAGTTTAAACTTGCCTGGAAGCTGCAATTTTATTAATGTAGTTACATTTTTGGTTAACGTATTAATGTACGGGACTACTGCAATTCTAGTACTCTCCTAGGGATGGGAATGAGGGGGGATGAGTGTATGGAGACTAAATCCTCATATTTTACCTTCAAAATTTGAGAAGCAGGGAAATAAATGAATAAGAAAATATATGAGTAAATCCTGTTTTTAAGCGTAGGTAATACCTTTGGCACAAATCGTAGTCATTTTTCTATATGGCAGGTGTACACGGGTAGAGCTTGGCAAGTTTTGTATAGAAGTATCCTCTTCCATTTTTAATTAGTTAAAGATTCTCTTCCCTTTTTTAGTTCTCAAATCTAGGTACGGGTGTTGAATCTTTATATGAACTGAGTTAAACGTTCTGGGACTTACAAGCCTGCATATTTCTTATCAAATTATTTTTATTTTAGTAGGACATGAACATATTGCAGCATTTTCAAATGTGCTGTTTTACATCATCTACATTTTCCGGATTTGTGTTTTTTGAAAAATCAATTATTAAGAAAATGAACGCAGTGACGTGACTTTAAGATCGGGGAGTACCTGCAGCCTCTAACTTCATGCAGGTTTGTTTCATACGCAATTAGAGGAACCTGATCACTTTCCTTTTGAGAATAAGTGAAAAAATTCTTAGAAAATAAAAATGAAGGACTGCAAGGAGGAAGGAGGAAGAAAACTCTTAGCTTCTTTTTCTTTAAAGCTCTTTGCCAGGAAATTATAATTCTAGCATTCTTTTAGGCAAAGAGCCCAACCTGAAAGGAAATGGTATGATAGTTGAAAAACAAAACTTTCATGTCATTTTAAAGTCTTCCAACCATTTGGAGTATTTTCTTCAGCTCATTGTAGTGGCACTAATTAACACCCCCAAATTTTAATATAGTTTTATAAAAGTAAATAAACTATGAGATCATCAAATTACATCTATTTTATAATTAAAACAATGATACAAGTCAATTAAGAGCCAGAGCTTTTGAGTCACATTAGGCCTTGGCTCTAACCTTAGCTGCCATTTACTGCCACGCAATGGTGGCAAGTTACCTGGTAGGCCTCAGCACGCTCACGTGTAAAACGGAGGTGATAGCAGTACCCTCTCTTCGGACTTGGTGAAGAGTAAATGAAATACTGATTGTAAAGCATTTGTCTCTGAAGACAGTTTCCAAAATGTTTCAAAAATATGTTTGGCACTGTCAACATCTTTTGAAGAAACATATAAATTTCCAAAAGGATAAAAGGACAACTTTCACTTGGATACATATGTTCTTGAGTTAAAAATAGGAAATCAGTGTTATTATTTCAAAGCTAAAAAATCTACTAAATATTTACAAAATGCCTGCCCTTTATAAAGCAAAAGGGAGCAGAAAAAAGGATCCTGGAATTTGATTACTTTAATAAAATGTCCTTTATGTTGTTGACATAGAAAACATGTTTGACTTTGTGGATTCAGAATCAGATTCATCACTGTATGATTAGAAATTATTCATTATATTTCTTTTTTTGTTAAATTTATTAAAGTGACATTGGTTAGTACAAATTATGTAGGTTCCAGGTATACAATTCTACAGTACATCATCTATGTGTTAGAGTATATGTTCACCACCCAGAGTCAGTTATCTTTCCATCACCATATATTTGACACCTCCTCCCCAATCTCCCACCCGCCTCCCTCCTTACCCTCACTAACTACTGACTGTATCCATGAGTTTTTGTTTTTTTGTTGCTTTCAGTTTGATATTCCACATATAAATGAAGTCATATGGTTCTTGGTTTTTTCTGTCTTATTTTGCTTAGCATTATGATCTCAAGGTCCATTCATGTTGTCACAAATAGCAGTATTTCATCTTTTCTTATGGCTGAGTAATATTCCATTGTGTATATGTACCACAGCTTCTTTATCCAGTCATCTGTCGCAGGGCTCTTTGATTGTTTCCACGACTTGTCCACTGTGAACCATGCTGTGATGAACATTGGGGTACATGTGTCTTTGAACTAAAGTTTTCAAATTTGGGGGGTTGATACCCAGAAGGGGGACTGCTGGGTCATACGGTAACTCCATTCCCAATTTTCTGAGGAACCTCCATACTGTCCTTCATAGTAGTTGTACCAATTTGCATTCCAACCAGTACTATGGAAGGGTTCATTTCTCTCCACACCTCTTCGGCACTTGTGAATCCTTGTCTTGTTCATATGAGCCATTCTAATTGTGGTTTTGATTTGCATTATGCAGTTGAGCATTTTCTCATATATCTGTTGGTCATTTGTATGTCTTCTTCGGTGAAGTGTCTGTTTAGGTCCTCCGCCCATTTTTTAATTGGATTGTTTGGTTTTTTTGTTGTTGAGCTGTACAAATTCTTTACATATTTTAGACATTAGCCCCTTATCTGAGGTGTTGTTTGCAAACATTTTCTCCCATTACGTTGGTTGCCTCTTTGCTTTGTTGATGGTTTCTTCTGCTGTGCAGAAGCTTTTTAGTTTGATTTAAGTCCCGTGCATTTATTTTTGCTATTACTTCTCTTGTCTTTGAGGTCAAGTTCATAAAGACCTCCCTGAACTCAAGGTCTGTTAAGATTAGTATCACTGTCTTCTTCTATACAGTTTATTTTTGGGGGGTTTTATGTGGAGGTCTTCAATCCATTGTTTTAGTTGATTTTGGTATATGGTGACAGTTCACAGTTTAGATTCATTCTTTTGCATGTGGTTTTCCAATAGTCCCAGCACCATTTACTGAAGAGGCTTTCTTTTCCCCACTGTATATTTTTCATTCCTTTGTCAAAAATTATCTGTCCATATATTTGTGAGTTTATTTCTGGCTTTTCATTATGTTCCACTGGTCCGTGTGTCTGTTTTTCTGCCAATACCAACCTGTTTTTATTACTGATGCTTTGTAGTATAGATTGAAATCAGGGAGAATGATGCCTCCAGCCTTAATTCTTTTTTTTTTTTTTCTTTTTTCTTTTTTTCTTTTTTTATGTGGGAAGTTTCCTGGCTGGGAATCGAACTCAGGCCGCAGCACTGACAGCGCCAAAGCCTTAGCCACTACACCACCAGGGAACTCCCCCTTAATTATTTTTATGTAGGATTGCTTTGGCTATTTGGGGTCTTTTGTGGTTCCACAGAATCTGATAATTTTTTTACCTATATCTTGGAAGACTGTCTTGGGATTTTTATGAAAACTGTGTTAAATCTGTATATTGCTTTGGGTAGATTGGCCATTTTATAATAACAATGTTGAGTCTTCCAATCCAAGTACAAAGGATGTCTTTCCATTTCTGCAGGTCCTATTCAATTTCTTTTAATAGTACCTTACAGTTTTCAGTGTATCAGTCCTTCATGTTCTTTGTTAAGTTTATTCTTAGGTATTTTATTCTTTTTATTACGATTGCAAAAGGTATTGATTTCCTCATTTCTTTTTCTGAAGTTTCACTGTTGGTATGTAAAAATGCAATTGATTTTTGTATGTTGATTTTTGTATCCTGCAATTTTACTATATTCATTTATTGTTTCTAATAATTTTCTGGTGGAGTCTTTGGAATTTTCTATATAAAGGATCATGTCGTCTGCAAATAGTGACAGTTTGACTTCTTCTTTCCCAATATGGATACCTTTTATTAATTTATCTTGTCTTGGGAGTTCCCTGGTGGTGTAGCGCCTAGGCTTCAGCGCTCAGCGCTGTGGCCTAGGTTCGATTCCCAGCCAGGGAGGTACCAAAAAAAAAAAGCAAAAATTATCTTGCCTGATTGCTCTAGCTAGAACTTCCAGTACTATATTCAATAGCAGTGGTGACAGGGGACAACCCTGTCTTGTTCCTGATTTTAGGAGAATAGGCTTCAGCTTTTCCCTGTTTAGCATATTAGCTGAGGATTTGTCGTATATGGCCTTTCATTATGTTGAAGTATTTCCTTCTATACCCATTTTATTCAGTGTTTTTATCATAAATGCAAGTTGTATCTTGTAAAATGCTTTTCCTGCATCAATTGATATAACCATACGGTTTTGATATTTTATTTTGTTTATGTGGTGTACACATTGATTGATTTGCATATGTTACACCATCTTGTGCTCCTGGGATGAATCCCACTTGATCATGATGCATAATCTTTTTAATGCATTGTTGTACTCTATTTGCTAGTATTTTGTTTAGGATTTTTGCATGTGTTCATAAGATATTGTTCTACAGCAGTGTGGTTCCCAACCTTGTGTACTCCTCTGAAACCCATTTCTATAAATTGTACCCCTTGTTTATAAAAAAGCTATTTTTGAATACTGAAACTTTTGTTCAGTGCCTATCTTCATGTAAAATAGTGGAAATGAGGTAATAAGTTAGGAAAGAAAAATTACTAAAATAAAAGTAAAAACCACAGATTTAATTTTATAATATTCATAACAGTTAAATATTGATAATGATGATCAAGTATTTAACAAACTTTTAATTTATTAATAACACTGATTTGTGTTATCTGAAAAGTCTGTAATAATGGTTATGCAGATCCCAGTATGACTGAAACATACTGTGAGATCGCAGAACTTGCTTTAATGCACTTAGTTTCTTGAAATGAGGCTCAAAAGATGCAAGAAAACAGTTTTAAATCTGACTTGCCTTAAGCCTGTTGCCATACATATTTTTACAAAGGTGTAAGAAAATCTCTCTCCACTAGTTCAGTGTTAATATAAGAAATAACAAGGGGTATCTGAGTGACTTCTCACTGAGTTATTCGTATTCCTCACTGACATATACCCAGACGGTAAAAAGATGCTTTCTTTTTTAAAATCAGAATTTAAAGAAGAATCAGTTGAAAGTTCGATTAACTGCTCTTTTTCATTGGTTGATTGTTTAGCTTCTTTGAATAATTCTTCATCGAAGGGATCTGCAATCTAGTTGTTTTCTTCTCCATGTTGAGGGAAGTACTTATAAAAGGACACTTTAAGACCTTCCCAAGTGACTTACAATATTCTCTCACTTTGTGGGATAGGTGCAAGTCATTCTCAGATAAGAAGTTGTGCAGAGTTTCAAAACCTCCAGGCTGACCTCTTTCAATACGTGCTTCCCAAAAGTCCAGTTTTTAAATCTTTGACTCTATTTTGTCGGTTACTTTGAATATAGTGACTGAGCAGTTTTGAAGTCCCAAGTTGAGTGTTTATTTCTAGAAAAATATCTGATAAATATGCAAGGCTCTGAAGCCAATCACTGTCCTAAAACTTTGGAGCAAGAGGGAAATGAAGGTCTTCAAAAAATACCTGGACTTCATGTCTAAGTTCAAACATCCGTGTAAGTACTTTGCCATGAGATAGCCACCTTACCTTTGTGCGCAAAAGGAATGTGCTGTGAATACTGTTCATGTCTTTACACAGCACTTTAAACAATCTGGAGTTTCCGGGTTGTGACTTAATAAAATTTACAGCTTTTATGGCCTCATCAAGAATGTCTTTCAGTTCACTAGGAAGAGGCTTGGATGCAAGACTTTGTCTATGAATGCAGCAGTGACTCCATGGTACATGGGGAGCTACTTCTTAAATTTGCACATAGGTATATAAAACAACCTGACAAAGGCTTGCCTTCATCAGGGCATACACCACAATTTGACCAACTAACGTCCTTTTCAATGAAATAACCATTGATTGCATTAAAAAGTATCTTCGCCTGTAGTATGCTCTGTCAATGGGTAACAAAGCAACAAGTTTTCCTCAATTTTATTACCTACCAAGTACCTCACGATGATGAGTAAAATAGATAAATCAGCAGCATCTACACTTTAATTGGCCTGGATGGAAAAGAATTTACTTTTTCTAATTCTGTCTACTACTATAGCTTCAATGTTGTCAGATGTTTCCTGAATTCACTGAGACACTGTATTGGGGGGGGGGGGGGGGCAGGGACACTTTGTTTTTGAAAAAGAAATAGTTATTGATTTTTGCAAACATGTTCTTCCCCAAACATACAAAAAACAGTACCCTTGAGAAAAGGTGAAATTAAATCTTCAGCTATGGTGTGGTTTTTACCACATTTAGCTATATAATAAGCAAAATGGCATAAAGCCTCAAATGCATTCCCACTGTCTTTCTTTCCTAACATTATATATGAAGTAACAGTTGGACACTTTTCTAAGCACCAAAAATAAGGCATTTCTTGGTTTTTATATATAGGATGTTCAGTTTCTAAATGTTCCATGAGTAGAGAGGGTTTCATGCAACTGTTGGATAATATATCCCCACAAACAACACACAAAGGCTTAGGATAGTCATCATCCCCTATAACTGAAAACCCATATTTAATATACTCTTCAGAGTATTTCCTTTTCTTCTGGGTAGTATCTGAGGCACACACCTTTTTACTATCTCCCAGTGTGGGTGTATTCGTAGCTGCAAACACATGTTGAGAAGTACTTGGTGGTGGGTTACAATCAACATCAAGTTTTGGTTTTTTTATCATTGATGTTTTCAACCACTGATTCATAACTGACACACTTAAAAATCACTGACAATAATAACTGAAACTATGTTAAACATTAAATTAAAAAACTACTCGAAAGAGTCACAATTAAAGGCACTTAATAACTAAACTGAGCACTCTTGGCTATGGATATATTTATGTTTGGGGACAGTTTTGAAATGTCACAAATGGATTGTTCTAAAACTGTGCATAATGATTGGTAGAAGAGCGGTTTGGACAAAGGGTTCATAGCCACACCGTCACCCATCATTCCTAATGTGATGTAATTTTGAAGTGTCTCCATTAACGGTGATTCAAACTTAACAATTATTGTTCCATAACTAATGTTTTGCATTTTTTTACTTGTTTTTTCACCATTAGTTATTATTTTTCATGTACTCCTGAATGGCCCAGCATGTACCTCTGGGGGTATGTTTACCAGCGCTTGGGAACTGATGCTCTAGCCTAATGCAGTAGAAAAAAGAAGTTATAAAAAAGAAGTCAGTGCCCATAATTTCCTCCCCACCTACTTCCTTTTCTACAAGAACCAACTACATCACATTCTGCGCCAAAAAGATTCACTTTCCTATGAGTTTGGAATTCTAATAAAGAGACTATGCACACCCAAACCTGTTCTTCTCCCAGGCTTCCCTCAACCCCCAAGTTGCTCAAACCCAAAACTGAGGAGCTAGAACTGATTCTTTCTTCCTCATTCCCCACATCTAGTCTATCCAATTAGGAACTCCTTCATTTCTAATCTCAAAATGCAATTTAAATGTCTCCCTTCTCTCCATCTCTACTGACTCCATCATCTCAACGATGAACCCCTACAATAGTCTCCTAACTTGTTTCCCTGCTTTTATTCTTAACCCTCTACAACTTATTCGACCCAAAGCCAACCAGAATGATCTTTTAAAAACATAAACTGTTTAAAATTCTGCTTAAAACCATTAATGACAGTGCACTGTACTCTAACTTAAATCCAATTCCTTTTCATGGCCTGCATTATTGAATCCCTGCCCATCTCTCTGACCTTAGCTCGAACACTTTCTCCAATTCCACAACCAAGCCACAGTGGCCTCACTTCAAATCCTCCCACACACTAACCATTTTCCTACCTCCAGCTCTTCCTCCAAGTTTTCTTACAGCTTTTACCTCTAGCTGAAATATTCTTTCTGGCTACTCACACAGATAATTTCTCAACCTCATGTAGCAGCCTAAGTATTACCTTTTCAGAGAAGCTTCCTACAACTGCCCTATTAAGCAGGCTCTGCCATTTTTCTTTATCAATATACAAGGGCTGGCCAGAAAATATCCAAACATGTAATGTGAAAAATAGAGGTAATTATGGCTGGACTTTTTCGAGACAGTCCTCATATGCTACTTCTATCCTTCACAGCTCAAGCTCCAACTAGAGTACATGTTCTATTTGGGCAAAGATCCCATCTGTTTCATGCAACAGTGTTCCCAGCACTAGTATCTGAAAAGTAGTTAATTATTAATTACTGAATATATGAATAAAGGAGCAAAATGAATGAATTCAAGGCTGACAGTCAATGTCTATGAGCAATGATAAGTGAGTAAAGAAAGTCCATTTTTAGGAAGAAAGGGGAGAATGGAGCAACCCAGCAGAGACAGAAGAGAAAGAGCAGCTCCAGGGATAAAGAGTCAAGGAAAATAGCTGCCTACTATCTTTCATTTATGCTTTCCTCAAATATATAGAGAACTCATCAAAACTACAAAAATCATTTTAACTTGCATTCCTTCCTAAGTCCCATGATTTCAGGTAACCAAAAATCCCATGAATGAAAAGATGACCCAGACAGAGCATAATATTCTATATTTTGAATATTTTGAATATAGAAACTACCTTATACTTGGAATCACTTATGCTCAACAATTTCCCCAATTTTACATAAGAGTGAATGTGAGTGTGTGTGTGTGTGTGCATATCAAGATACTAATATTTACATCAGGATATCTGAAATATTTGAAAAATTTTACTCAATTTCACCTCTTTACTAAGATGTCTCATATCACCTTAACAGCCCTCTATAATTTTCATTTTCCTACAAAGTCATCTCTAAAGACATACCCTTTGATGTACTTTTAAGAAGTTCATGGTAATAAACAATGATTTTTAATATCATACATGTCTGTTTATATATTTGTTATATTCATTTATTCAATTTGAGACTCTGTAGAATAAAGTCATAGTAAATATTTCAAATGTAGAATCTTTATTCTACCAACTACAAGTTTCTTGAAATTAGAATAATCCTAACATGAGGCAATTAAGCTAAAATTACAACCAAAAAATAAGCTTGGAACAACTAAAAGAGAAACTTTCAACCAGAGAGTATAAATGTTCTCTTTAGAAGAAAAAGCTAAAAACCTTTGGTAGTAACAGAGGGTGGATCTGGCAGGGAGTCAGAAATTGAGGTCATCATAATTATAGCTGGATGTTTCCAGTGCATGGGAGTCATTCTATACCAGAAGGCAAATGAGCTTTTGCCTCATAGCAGCCTTTATGTGTTATATTTTCCTTATAAACACTATCAGACATCACAGATAATCATTTTGAACTTTTCCATACTTTAATGGGACACATATAAAGTGTTCAAAATATAACAGCTTTTAAATGATAATTTACTCTTTCCTTCACTTCTTCTCCTTTTAGAATCTTAAAGAATATCTCTAGTTTATGTAAAAGTTGTTGTAATTACATCACTCTGGATTCCTTTGACAATGCCATCACCAAGCTTTTAGTATCAGAATGGAGTTAGAAATAAAATCAGTTTCCTGACTGTCTCTACTACATACAACAATGTTTTTTTCAAACTGCAATCACAATCCATTAATTATTGTTATCCTGCCAGTATTTTTCACTGTTTCATATCAATTTTTCCTTCAAATATAACTTAATCAACTAATTTTTAAATTTTAAATAACTATTAGTACCATAATCTGAGGAACAAGCCTGTCTGGTAAAGCATATCTCTCTAGCAATGACATTCCAGCCTCTCTTTGACAGCACTGTATATAACTACCTACCCTCTAGCAACCAGAGTTCTCATTGCTGCCAAGCTGTCTATCACAGAGACCCATCTCCTTTTCTATGAATGATCCACTTGGTGAAGAGCCAATGTGTTGACTATTTTCTTTCTACCTATCAAAACTTATCTATTCTGTGGTCATTTTTATCTCAGCTAGAGGTTCCCCTACAAAGCAATGTGATAAAACTCAACCTACAAAATGCCAATAATCAAAAGCCATTTCAAGGATACTGCTTCCCAGAGAGATTTCATTTTAATGAGGACTTCTGAAGACCTTTGTGACAGACCTATTAAGGAAATCAGGAAATTTAAAAGCCATTCTGGTACTTCGTGTCAGTGACAAAGGTGACCACATCTACTGCCTACGTTAAACACATGTCTTGTTGGGAAAACCAAATCAATAATGTGAGGGAAAGAAGAGACTTACGGATCATCTAGTCATGATTCTCAGATCTGGCTGTGCACTGGAATCTCCAGTTCCCAGAGGATAAAAATGATACCCAAAGAAGCAAATTTCTAAGTCAGTACAAAGCTGGGCCTAACATTCAGAACACATACTACATCAGATATATTGAACACATGCTAAAAGTATAAGACACCAATGGGAATGATAAACACTCAATTCAGGACAGTTAACAGCCCTTGGGGTGATGGGGAGGAAATACAATAAAGAACAGATATACTTGGGGGCTTTAACTGTATAGGTAATGTTGTATTTCTAAAGCTGTGTAGGGATGCATAAGTATTTATTAAATTAATCCCCATTACCTTTTGGATGTCTAAAATACTGCAATTTAAAAAGAACAACATGACCATGGCATATACTGAAGTGGATATCATAATTAGGAACACAGAGAAATATCTTAGGCTAGAAAGTACTCAAATGAGATGCTTTAAGAAGCAGGTCTGGAAGGAAGAATAAAACAGGTTACTAGCAAAAGATAAACTTTTCTAAAGGAAAAGCATGAACAAAGGCAAAGTTGGGAGTACCCACAGCCTACAACCTAAATAAAGAACAAAAGGGAAACTTCAAGACAGACTGATCCCAGAGAATAGTAACAGAAGGCTGGGGGTTAAGGCTGAGATTAAGTGATGGGAACCCTGGGTGTGCCAACCTTGACTAGTGTGCCCCAACCCCTCCCGCTTCAAGAAAAAGGAATAGGATGAATATAGTGCTGTTCTACAAAAATAAATCAGAAGCGACGTGGAGGATGAACTAAATCAAACATGGATCACTGGGAGGTTCTGTGGGACAGCAAAAGGGGAGCAGAAGGAAGCAAGGCACTGGGAACACAGCCCTTGTGCACTAAAATTTTTGAAAATCGCTGGACTACAGTGCCCAGCCAGAAGGCACTGCTGTAAATCAAGTGTGAAGATCGTAAAACCCTGAAATAGGGTAGGAGTATCGAAAATCAAAAGAGGGGGAAAATGAATCCATATACTTTTTGATGGAAAATTTGATAGGACCTAGTGACAAACTAGATGGGATAATGAAAGAGTGGATCTACATGGAAAAATAAAAAATACTAACTGAGCTACAGCTGCTGGTCATACAGACTTGAACATCAGCAACATAAATGTGATCATGGAAAAAGTCCGAGCCCTGCAAAGGGGACCAAATTTGTAAAAAGAGATCACCACCACATCATGGAATACTAAGAGAGCAAGCTAGAGTTTCAAAAAGAGGCATCACTGTACACAATGAGAGGGTGCAGAGCCTTGGCACCCTATCAGATTGGGGATTCTGGTACCTCCTCCCCTGGAACAAGTTATTTAACCTCTCTGAGCTTCATTTAATAAGGAAAACATACATTTAAAAACTAACATTATAGAGCACTGTGCTAAGTGCTTCATATACAAGTATGATCTCATTTACTCCTCACAACACATTTTTACAGATGACAAAATTAAACTCAGAACTAGCATAGTAAATTGCTGAACCAGGATTCCTGTTTCTTAAGACTATAAAATAAAGGAATGTATATATAAAATTCCTGGCAAACAGTATGACCTCAAAATGGTAACCATATTTCATTATTAGAGGGTAATGATTAATAGGGACAATATAGAAATTCACTATCAGTTCTCTCTCATTGCTTTCCACGAGGGAAACTCTCTGGTGTCCTCATCTGCAAAATAGGATTACTACCTGTAATCCATCCTACTCAATAGTGTTGCTATAAGGATTAAATGGTTTGAAAATGAAAATACTATGAAAAAATTTTTAAGAAATATTCAAATAGTATACAGGATTGTCATATATCTTTTGCTCTTCAGAAATGCCCTCCTGGATTAACACGTCTCTCTGAAGAGAGCTAAAACTAAGTCTGTTAAATGTGCAACCACTACTTTAAAACCACAGAATGGTGATGTATGCCACCCACACTTCACCCTGACCCCTCCAGTTTCTCTTATGTACCTGCAAGGGCACAGAATTTCTCTTATATCTATAAGGAAACTCTGATAACTTAGAATAGAGCTAATCAGAATAGAGGTCATCTACTTCAATTCAGAGTTGTTCAAGTTGGTCTTAGGGTGCTAGCTCAGAGGTGCCCTTACAGTACTTTCAAAACAAGAAATGGAAAAAAAAAGTTTCTAGTTTTCTTCAATAGGATTAAAACTGGGTGCCCAACTAATACCAGCATTCAGATACTTTACAAAATGCCAGGGAAGACTCTATCAACGTCTCTGTCTATAGTAGATCTCTTTTGAAACACCCTTTTTCACCTAACAGATGGTTTCCAGGCCTCAAGGCTCACATGTCTAGTCACCCAATTCACAATGGCTCACAAAGTTCCTACCTTTTTAATTATTTCATGTTCTTGAATACGCTTTCATTTAAACATCTTTAAGTATCAAAACACACAAACTTTACTATTCACAACAGCACTATCAAGAAGAAAGATCAGTATCTTTATTTTATAAACTAAAAATTAAAGACTGAAGTTAAATGTCTTATCCAACATTAGTTAGTTGATTCATTCTTGGGGGAAACTCACATTATGAACTTAATAGATAGCCTTGACTCAGCTTCTTACCATCATTTCAAATATTAGCTCAAACATATCTACTGTATACTCTTACACTTCCAATATATCAAAGATTAAATATAAACTAAGAGTAACTACCACAGCATCACTATTTTTACATGCTAAAAGAAAAAAAAACTATATGGGGGAAGGGGTTCTAATTTAAGATTCCTGTCTTGCATCCATAAATACTTTTTAACTTGAGGGGGGAGGAACACCTGTCAGTGCTGCACATCCAGTTTTACAGACTGTGTAGCTATTAATATTTAATTCCTTAAACTGTAAATAAACAACCCGACTTCTCAAAAAATATATATAAAATAAAAAGGCAGTATTATGAAAAACATTTGACAAGAAAGTTTACATGGTTGTAAAAAGTCCAATCATATCCTAGTTTTACGTCTCCCTGGCTTCGTGAAGTTGCCAGGAGGGAAAACTCTGCCAGCCCCAAGAGTCTGGCCGCAGGCAGCCCGGCACTGCCCACCGACTTTCCACGCGCGCCAGGCCAGGCCCGCCGCGAGGCAGGCGACGGTCTGCCTCCCCTCAAGCCCCCTCACCCAGTGCCCACGCGGCCGGGCAATGGGACCTGCCTCCCGACCCCCGGCAGGCCCGGCTCGGCCCCGCAATCGGGGAGGTTGTCACAGACCAGCCCGGCCTAGCCGCCCCCGCCCCGCAGCCTCCGCCTCCCTCCCTCTCCCCGCTCCCTGCTCCCCGCGTTTATTACCTCTTGGGCGCCGGCGGCTGCTCCATGGCGGCCGGGGCAGAAGGAAAAACCTGGTAAGCGGCGAAGGCCAGAAGGAGGAGAGAAGCTAGGGCACTGGCCGGCCGAGCCCGGGAACCACAGAGAGAAACTCCAGGAACTCGGAGCAACTTTCCCGTAACTCCGCAGCGGATCCCCCTCCCGCTTCGAAGTGCGACTCCTCCCGGGCCGCCCCGCCCCTAGGCCACCGGTCGCGGTCCAGGGCGAGGGGGCGGAGTCAGACTTTGAGGAGGGTGGGCGGAGCCGGCCGCGGTCCAGGCGTGGTGGGCGGAGCCAGGCTCTGGGTAGGGTGGGCGGATTCGAGGCCGGTGGGAGGAGCCTGTGTTAGTACAGGGGCAGTGGGGGAAATGGGTGGGGTACTGAAAGAGCAAAAGAGCAAAGCCTAGTCTGGAACCAGAGTCTCTCCATGCTGGCCATTGGTACGTTTCCTTTGAGCTGGCACTCCTCACTTGCCTTCACTGTTTTTGCCCAATCCGATTTAATTTCTCTGGATTTCCAAAGGATACATCCCAAACATCTTGTGCAGCCGTTTGAAGTAGTACTAACTGCCCACGCTTCCCTCTCTAGTTATGTTTATAATTATTGGTTATATTTTCCTCTAGCCATTTGACATTTATGGCTACAGTACTAGGGATACTTCTGGAAATTCTTGTTTGATTTTGTTTGTAGACAAGCTCCTCACTACATTTCACAATAATTATGTTTAATTACAAAGAAAATAATTACTGCAGTGAGATCTCTCAGTGCACCAGATTCAATGCACGGTGGTGTTGCCAGCTGTTCAAGTGGGTAACCTGGCAAGCAAGACAAATTATGGTGTATAGAAAAATACTCAAGGGAAGTTTGCTTCCTTCTTGCCACCCTTTCCTCCCAATCTCTTCCCAGGCCCCTACCTTATTGTAATTTGACCCCTTCATGCATCCCTATGGTGCTTATGACCCTATGCAGCTACTAGGTAATGACTTGCCTATTAATAGTTATTTCTTCTTTTCCATTATTTTAAGTTTCACAAGATAATAAACTTACATGATTTATTTTCAAATCATTATATTCCCCACCCTAAATTTAGTTATTTTAATTTTGTAAAGATCATTTATTGTTGAAACCCAAAGCCAAATTCTGTGAACAAGAGAGATGATTACAGAATTTTATTAATACATTCATTTGCATTTATTAAAGGACCATATTCTAACAGTTCAGAAGTAACAGAACAACAATAACAAAAAAACTGAAGCATCAAAATTTTAAAGCTAGGAAGAACCTTTGAAATCTTTGAAATTATTTCCTTCTATCGCTTACTCTCATTCACACTTGTATGTTCTATTCCCACCTTCTTATATTTCATTAGAAAAATCTCTTGCAGAAAAGGTCATTTCATCCTTTTAAAAATTATCACATTTTAAAATGGGCTTAAATTGTCATACTTTAGAATGAATTCTTACTTATGTTACTAACCTTAATCTTCAGGAAGCCTTTCTCAGCCGTTCCCTCAGCAGCACCATCCCATTACCTCCGACAGTTTTGAGAAAGAGATTCTTCTTATATGTGCCCATAACATACTGTGCTGGCTTTAGTATAGTGTTTATCACTTTGTATTGAAATTCTGTTTATTTGACTGACATCCTCACCCAACTGTGAGTCTGTTGAGAACTGGACTATGTCTTTATTTTCTCTATCCCTTGTATAGCAAGTACCTTGCACATAGTAAGGGCACTGGGTTGGATAGCTTCCTTTTGCTCCCCCAGATTCATTTTCCATACTCTTCCATCTGCTTTCTGTCCCAAAGGCTAACCTGTATGGGTGACATCATTGAGCTTCCAGCCCTCTGATTTTTGGTTGTGTCTGATAATGTTACTGGCACGGGAGTTCTTGCCCCTTTCAGGATAGAAATCAAGAGTGGGCAAAACAGTTTTCCAGAGAGGAAAGTTCATTAAAGCAAAAGCTTGATGCACCAACAGAACACACTCCAAGAGAGAATGGTTGTGGCTCCCCAAAGCTTACAGCCACAGTGGTTTTATATGCTCTTGAGCTGAAGGCCACCCCTTCCTTTTTCCCTTCTCCCTCCTCAAAGTACATTGAAGCAGGTCCTACACTGCGCCCAACAGTGTACCTACATGCTACTTCATGTGTTGCATGTCTCATTAGCATTTTAAAATTCTACCTAAGAAAGTGTTTTTTACTACGACAATGAGGAAAAGTTAACTATAGGACAGCTCTTTTAACGAATGCACATGCTCAACTTTAGAAACTTTCCCTGGACCTGCTTATCTCTCCTGAGATTATGGTTCCGTCTGTTCATTGTTTCTTATTGGTGAAACATGCTACTCAAGGTAGTTTTCTCCAGCAGCAGGTTCTAGCTGCTTGACGATCCTATGTGACCACTGACCGCAATGGTAGGGAGACCCTGCAGGAGATCGTCTGAGGGAGATAGGAATGTAAGATCAGAGTTTTTATTCCCCTGGTTCCCTTCCTGTGAGGTGACCTAGGGTCAAACACTGCTTTCTTCCTCTTGCCCCTTTTGGTCTATGAACGGCGACTGTTCTGCTAATCTCTGGATTCTTCTTCTATTCCCTATGTTCCCCTAGACTTCAGCACTCCTCAAATGACCCAATCTTCTTATTAGAACCCCGACTGAGATACCCATAGAGTGTTGTGGAAGGAGGAAGAATAATACTAGAAGATTCTCTGAGGTCTTCCCTCAGTTTGAAAGAGAGAGAGCTAACAATTACTGTATGACTTCAGTAGGATCAGACACGTGGCCTACATTATCTCATTAAACTCTTAAAACTGCCGTATTAGGTAGTTATTTCCACTTTACAGGTGAAAAAAACTAAGGTTTAAAGAGGTGAAGGGAGTTACCCTAGGCCAAACAGAAAATCTGCATTGTAACCCAGGCCTATATAACTGTAAAACCCACTTTCATCCCACTGTAAGTCAGTCAAATACTTACTGAGCACAGTCAATAAATATTTACTAAGCACTCACGTATGCCAGGCACTGTTCTAGGTGCTGGGGATTCATCAGTAAAGAAAAAAGAAAAAGTGCATGCCTCATGAAGTTGCATTCTGGGTAAGGAAGCATGAGATAAATAAGTAATCAATAATGTTAGGTACTAAAAACTGGTGAGGAAGAAAAATAAAATATGGAAAGAAAATATAAAGTAGAGGGAAAACGATGAAATTTAGATACATAGAATGGCCACGGAAGGCCTTAATGAGAGGGCAACTAAGGAAGTTGAGGGGAGAGCCATGCAGATTGCTATTAATGTAAGAAGAAAACTGTGAGCTCAAGGGAATAGTGAGTGCCTGACGTGTCATGTGTTACTGAATAAAAAGAATTGCTATTTTTTTCCTGAATTACTCAGAAAAAGTCTCCAGTTCCTGTTTAATTTGCCTGTGGAAAGCAGCCTGAAGATTTTAAGAAAGAAAGCATAAAAATCATCATTCAACCTACAAATAAGAGGCAGCAGCATTCATGAACACATGAAAGCAATAGGAAAATTTGAGATTCAGATAAGGGTCACTCAGTTTCACTTAACTGTGAAAGTAGGATAATCTGTTTCTGCTTCCAATCATTCTAACTAGAATTAAGATTAAATATTTAATTATGCTAGGAAACAGTTCACCAGAATTTCCAACTGAGTACTCTAAGAGAAATCTGAGAAAAATCTGCAATATGGGACCCAGTTCCTTTTGAATAACAAAAATACATTTGTTGTCACTGAATATATGTCCCAGCATGTTTTAAGAGGAGAAAAATATTAAGAAAAAAGTCTTTTTCCTTGTTATGCTAGTTGCTGTTGTTTATTGAAACTGTCTTTATTACCTTTTTTCCCTAACTTTTATATTTGAAAAATAACACTAATTCATAACTGTTAATCTTTTCTACTATTATCAGGAAAAGTTTGGGACAAAGAGAAAACTTTGGTCAAATATATTACACTATGTAACTTTATATTCAAGGAAATTTGGAAGTGTTTCCTTTCAATGGATGACTTCTCTTGATCTGTTTCTCTTTATCAACTTGATTTAATAGTTAGCCTAGCGTGTTGCATTTGAATCAACCACTATCCTCTTTTATCAGAGCAATTCAAAATTTTTATTTTACTTGTTTCTCTAACCAAATTGTAAGCTTCTTGAGAATAAGGACAGTATCTTAATCATAGTTGTCATCTCAAAAGTCTCACACATCAGTTAATCAACAATTCAAAATGACTTTTAAAACAAGAAGCCTAGAGGTAGTGTCTGTAAGTTTGATTTTTTTATTTGCTTCCATTTCCTGCTCTACTGTGTGCAGGAGAGTCTCCTCATGCTGTCTCCCTGTCTTCAAACAATGACCACCAAAGCTCCAGGCATCACATGGAGACATGAGAATGTCTTACAAAAGAAGAGAGTTATTTCTTTCTGAATAGCACCATTTAAGACAGTGGGAAGAACCAATTCTAAAAGCCCTTCTGCAGGTAACTCATCATGTCCTATTGTCCAGAAGTATGTCAAGACCCATCTCTGAGAAAGAAAATGGTGTCACAAACACCTGTTAGGACCAATTGTCATATACTCGCCATGGAATTGGGCTTGAAGCTCAGGCTGAGATCAGCCGTCCTTGAAGTTTCTGGCCAGGAGAAGCAAGAGAGAAAAACAAAATCAAAGCCTATTATTAAGAAAGAATGGAAGAACTGTTTTGAAGAAACAGCCTATAATGCTGCTAAACAGAAGTACCTAGAATATTACAGTCATTGACAAAATGTTTGTTGAATCAAAGACGGGATTTCCATACAAAGAAAACATCAAGACGTTTAAGAGACATAGATAATTCATAAACTGCATATTAAGTAAAAGTGAGTGTACAATTTGTCATTCACTATGTATTTCCATTCAGTGCCAAATTCATCCTTCATTACCTGCTCTGTTAAAATGGAATAAGTTTCTGCTACCTGAACAGAAATTCTACAACTAAGGACATACAGAAGAAGGTATTTTGAGACTGGTAGGAGGGGCAGAGAAATGGAACAGGCTGATCCCATACCCACGTGTGGCAGTTAAAAGTCATGAGGGTTATCTCAGCTACAGAGGTCTCCACTGAGGAGCAAAGGGTCCCAGCTAAACACCAGGATCCCCACCCCAGGGTTCCAATGCCAGAAAGAGAAGTCGCACAATTTCTAGTTGTGGGAACCAGTGGAGTAAGACAGAGTTCAAGTGGAGTCTCAGGTATTCCCCTTAAAGGGCCCATGCATGGACTTACTCACTGACTGACTCACTCACTCAGAGATCCAGTAGTGGGACAGCAGCTCGAAAGGTGCCAGGGATATACAGAGAATAAATGAATTTTCTGGCTTTAAGGTGAGGGCTGGAGAAGCAGCTTTCTTCCAGACAGAAGTGCTAGCAGAAGGCAATTGTTCTTTTGCTGAACCTTCTCCGCTCCCAGCATACAGATTTAAGTAAGTGCCGTATCTGATTCTCCATTAACCTGGTTAACACTATTTGCCTTACTCTGGTGATTTCCTAAAACCCCATTCCACCCAACTTGCAGGCCCACCTAAGTAGCGTCCAGTGGCTTTTCCATACAAATGGCCTCTCTTGGCTCATGCTTCAGACATTCCTAAAATCTCTCAAAGGTTCACAAATCCCAAACAAGCACCATCTGGCCTATTCACGCCCTGTACACTTGATAAACAACCCCGAGTCTGGTACTAGTGGCAGCTGGACTCATTTTCCAGCCTAGCCTCTCCCAGAAACCTCCAAGCCCAGAATGAGTGGCAGCCATCTGTATATTGCTTCATGGCTCATTCTGGGTCAGCCTAGGTGAGGCACAGGTTGCAGCTGAGCTTGGCCTATGGTGGCGTCCCTCCTGAGAGGCCCCATGACTGGCACACCCAGTGGCCAGCTTTGGACTGCACGGGAGCACCACCTGGCTGCCTACAAGGATGACACACCAAAGGGGCAGACTAGGCAAGTACCAGAGCTTCACAGAAGTGAACCCTGGTCCATTAGGTCAGCCCCTATACAACTGTGCCTCTACTATAGTTAGATCAGTCCTCACAACCAGTCAACTTAAGGGTCAATCTCTCCTTTTGATTTGGAAAGAGCAACCAAGGCTCAACCACAATGGGAGGGCATACCCAAAGCAGCCAGCTCAGCTGAACAGGGAGACTGCACCACTGGGTCCCACAGAACACATAGAAGCTCTACTTAATACATAGAAACAAATACAGGGAGGCAGCCAAAATGAGAAAACAAAGAAACATATCCAGAATAAAAGGACAGAACGAAACTTCAGGAAAAGAACTAAACAAAATGGAGACAAGCAAATTCCTAGATGTAGAGTTCAAAACACTGGTTATAAGGATGCTCAATGATGTCAGTGAGAACTTCAATAAAAAGATAGGAAACATAAAAATAAAGATAGGAAACACGCAAAAAAGAACCCAGTAGAAATAAAGACTACAATAGCTAAAATGAAAAATACATTGGAGGGAATCAACAGAAGATTAAATAAAGGAGAGCATCAAATTACTGATTTGGAAGATAAGACAGCAGAAAACACCCAACAGAACAATAAGAAAAAAAGAATCCAACAAAATGTGGGTAGTGTAAGGAGCCTCTGGGACAACATCAAGTGTACCAACGTGTGCATCATAAGAGTTCCAGAAGAAGAAGAAAGAGAACAAGGTATTGAAAACCTATTTGAAGAAATAATGATGGGAAACTTTTCTAACCTGGTGAAGGAATGGACATACAAACCCAGAAAGAGCAGAGTCCCAAACAGAATGAACCCAGACAGGCTCACACCAAGACGCATAATTGAAATGCCAAAAGTTAAAGACAAAGAGAGAATCTTAAAAGCAGTAAGAGAAAAGCAGTTGTCTACAAGGGAGCTCTCCTAAAACTGTCAGCTTATTTCTCAACAGAAATTTTATAGATCAAAAGGGATTGGCATGAAATATTCAAAGTAATGAAAAGGACCTACAACCAAGATTACTCTACTCAGCGAAAACTTGTTAAAGGGACTTCTTTAAACAGAATAAGAAGAAAAAGTGAAAAATATAAATAATAAAATGGCAATAACTATATATCTGTTAACATTTACTTTAAGTGTAAATTAATTAAATGCTCCAATCAAAAGACACAGGGTGGCTGAATGGTTAAGAAAACAAGAGCCTTACACACGGTGCATACAAGAGACTTCAGATCCAAAGACACATACAGTGATACTGAAAATAAAGGGATAGAAAAGATATTTCATGAAAATGGAAATGAAAACAAAAAGCTAGGGTAGCAATACTTACACCAGGAAAAATAGACTTTAAAACAAAAGCTATAACCAGAGACAAAGGAGGATTCAGTAATCCCACTTCTGGGTATTTACCCAAAGAAACCCAGAACACTACTTCAAAGGGGCATATGCATTTATATGTTCATTGCAGCCAAGATACAGAAGCAACATGGGTGTCCATCAGTGGATGCATGGGTAAAAAGGAGGTGTCACATATATGAGTATACCATGGAATATTTTCTGTCATGCCAAAGAATGAAATCTTGCTATCTGAAACAACATGGATGGACCTAGTGGGCATTACAGAGAAAGACAAATGCCATATGATTAAATTTATGTGTGAAATATAAAGAACAAGATAAATGAACAAACAAAACAAAGACAAACTCACAGATACAAAGAACATTTTGAAGAGTGCCAGATGGGAGGTCGTTAGGAAAATGGGTGAAAAGATGTAAGGGATTAAGGAATATAAATTGGTAATTACAAAGTAGTCATGGGATGTAGGGTATAGCATAAGGAATATAGGCAATAATATTGTAATAACTGTAGATGGTGTCAAATGCATTCTAGAATTATCAAGATGGTCACCTCATAAGTTATATAAATATCTAAAATCACTGTGTTGTGTACCTGAAACTAACATAATGTTGTATGTCAACCATAATTTAAAAATACAAATTATTAAATAAATATATATAGAAATAAAATAAAATGGATGAGTAGTAGTAGGATGTTAAGCAATGTCAACAGAGGGTCATGAAAAGACATTGCAAATGAAAAGAATGCCCTTCCTGATTTGTGTAGGTTCCCTTGGCAGGCTCTAGCACCAGCGCCTGCTTCTTTGGCTTCTGCGACATGTACAGTGTCTCATTACTTGAGTTTCTGTATTGAAGGTGGCAACAGCCTTCAGTGGCCAACAGTTTCTCTCCACACCATACCTTGTATCTTCCTTGGGCAGTTCTACTGCAGAGTATCTCCAGTGAGACACCATAAACAGCTTTCCCAGGAAACCTAATAGGAAGATTCCCAGAAAGTTCCAGGAGAAAGATTTTCAGCAAGTTATACCAGCACGGCACCATAGCAACTTCTCTGGCTTTCAGTGAGACATAACTATGTCCTCTCTAATGAGGTCTGAATCTCAACCCTGAGAGGCTCTTTTCTGGGTGCTCTATCTCAGCCCCTGGGGAAGTAACAGCTACTGATTTCTCCTATTCCTATATTCTTTAGGGTTCTCTTTGTTTCTTACTAGCCAATCCCTTGTTACTTCAATCCCCTATTATAGTCAATAATTCTTTATATTAAACTTTCTTTATTTAAATAAATGTGGTCCCAGTTTCTTGTGGTTTCTGTATCAGATTGGACCTTGCTGGCACAGGGAATATTAGCAAAGAATCTCAGGAAAAGAATTGATAAGATCAGGAAGATTACATTTTCAGTTCAACACATAATTATCTATATGAGCAGTTTTTAAACTTTTTGGTCTCAGGCCTACTTTATACTCTTAAAAAATATGAAAAAACTTAAAGAGCTTTTGTTTATATGAGTTATGTCTATTGCTATTAAGAAATGAAAACTGAGAAATTTTTAAAATACAAGAGTATATCTTGTTTGAGACTCTCTGTGTTTCCTGGGCTATTTCCTTCACCAGGTTGGAAAATTTTTCAATCGTTATTTCTTTAAATAAATTATTGATCCCCTGCTTTTTCTCTTCTTCTTCTGGTAGCCCTATAATGAGAATGTTGTTATGCTTAGTGTTGTCCCAGAGGAATCTGAAACCATTCTTGGTTTTGGGGATTCTTTTTTCTATTTGTTGTTCTGATTAGGTGTTTTCTGCTGGCTTTTCTTGCAAATCACTGCTTTGCACTTCTGCTTCATCTAGTCTGGTGACTGCTTTTAGTCCATTCTTCATTTCAGTTTTTGTAATCTTTATCTTGGCCTAGTCTTTTCTAACAGTTTTTATGTCTTCCTCTATTCATGCTATCTCTGTGTTGAAATTATCATAAGGTTCCCTGAGCATTTTTATAATCACTGTTTTGAGTTCTGTCTCTAATGAGTTGCTTGTCCCCATCTTGTTTGCTATGATTTTCTGTTGTTCAAATTTATTTTAAGCTCCCTTTATCTGGTTTCTCATTCTGGCAGCCTCTCTGTAGATATTCTGCTCCTTAACACAACACTCACTGCAGTTCCTTCTAGGCTCGCTGCTAAAGCTGTGAGGAGGTGGGGGCAGAGTTCCGGAAGGGTGGGTGGGTAGGAGAGGGTGACCAGGGTTCATGTCTTTGTTTCTTGCCTGGAGCTGCAGGCCGGGTAGACAGTGCTGGCTTACTCCTTTTAGTTCTCGGTTTGCCCCAAGGTTTCTGCCCTGGGCCTAGGGATCAGCTTTATGCTGATCCCTCAGACTGGACTAGTGGACTAGTTGGGGGACAGGGAAGTACACTTGAATCTTTTCCTCTTCTTCTCCTTCCCAGGATGGAGAGAGGTCTGGCCGGGGCTCCTTAGCACCCCACCATCTCTGCCCCTTCTCTCTAAATCAGAGTATGGTCAGGCCACTGCTCACAGCACCAGCACCCGCTAAGATCAAACCAAGGTCTGGTTGCAGTGTCTCACAGTCCTGACCTCTGGGCCTCTTTTCTCTGCCCTGCAGACTGAGTGAGGTCCCAAATGTTCACCAGACACCTTCTTCCTACTCCCTCAGCCGCAGGGTTGGCACTTGTGTGCAGTTGAGTCTTCACTCTCCACTTCCTTCTTCTTCAATCTGCCCCTCTTCGCCCAACTATAGGTGCTTCAATGTGATGTGTGGATCTCTTAGCTGTGTTTGTGTGTGATGTGGGGGATACTTCATTGAACTATAGATGTTCCAATTGTAACCTCCAGTTGAGTTTTAAAGTTTTGTCTCTCATGCTGCCATAAACAGAAACACCCTTAGACACATTATCATTAAAATGGCAAAAGTTAAACAGAAGAAGAAAATTCCAAAAGCAGCAAGAGAAATGCAAGTAGTATTAGTAATTCCTAAGGGGACACCCATGTGACTCTCAGCTGATTTCAGGCCAGAAGGGATTGGCAGAAAATATTCAATGTGATGAAAACCAAGGATCTACAACCAAGAATAGTGTATCCAGCAAAGCTAGCATTCAAAATTGAAGGACAGATAAAGATTTTCTCAGTCAAGAAAAAGCTAAAGGAGTTCATCACCACCAAGCCAGTACTACACAGCATGTTAGAGGGACTTCTTTAAGATGAGAGGGGTGGTGGGAGAATGGGTAAAATAAGAGGGAGAAATTGAGAAGTTTAGTTTGTTGTTACAAGGCAATAATCATGGGGATGTACAGTATATTGTGAGAATATAGTCAATAAGGTTGCAATAACTCTATGTGTTGTCAGATGGGTACTAGTTTTGTTGGGGTGATGGGAGGAGAGTTGGAGGGGTGAGTAGGAAAGGCAAAGAAATCAAATTCATCATCGTAGAATGGTTACTGGGATGTAAAATGCAGCATAAGGCATATAATCAATATAGACATTATAATAACTATGTATGGTGTCAGAGGGGAACCACATGTACTAGAATGAGAATTTTGTAAGTTATATAAATGATTCATCACTGTGCTGTACACCTGAAGCCAATATGTTATTGCATATCAAATATATTTTTTTTAAAAAACCATGAGTACACAAGTACACATTCCATTAGCCATTAGAGCAATGACATCATCACACATCACATAGCATCTGGAAAATTCCACTACACACTCATGAAAGAACAAGAGTGAAGAAGACAAATAATATTTTAGTATTGTTTTTAAAATACGTTTGAGCTTGTGGATCCCTGAAAGCATCTCAGGTACCCCCAGAGGTGCCCAGATCACACTTTAGAACCACTGATCTACACTAACTTTATGTAAACACAATAATGAAGACCTATGGGCAGGGGGAAGATATAGAACATGTGGTTCTTGCTTCTCAGAATACAGTTTAGTTGAAATAAGGAATATATTGGGGGTGCCAAAATGTATACACAATTTAAGAGATGTTATTTATGTCTTACTTTTCAAAGTTGAATTGAATTATAGTAGCAATGTGTAGTATGATGCTCACTCAAAAGATGGCGTTAATCAAATAATGCTAGTGTCACCATGAGACAGGCAGGGCGGTCAAAGAAAATGGTAGAAACACAGTTGATGTTCAAGGAGTGCAGGACCAGTTTAAAGTGGTATTTGAAATTCGAGAATGTTATTTGAGTTTTCCCCACATTCTCCTGACTTAACATCCTTGACTTCTACCTATGGGGGACCTTAAAGGATGTGGTGTACCTAGAAAACCAGCTACACTGGTGGTACTTCAGGAAGAAATGGAAACCACGTGCACAGTTATCCAAGTGGACACTTTGGTCAACATTGCTCAAGCAGCAGTTCACCATAATCAGAAGTGTCTGAATGCTGATGGTAACCACTTTGAGCACCTCTTGTAATTGCAGAAGTCAAACATGACTTGTAGTCATCTTTGGTTATTGATGTATATTGAGTATTACAATTTTAATACAGTTTTTTTTCCTTTCTCAAAATGTGTATACATTTTTTTGGCACCTTCTGTATAATCAGTCATATAAGAGTAAAATGATGACTCAATCCTGAATGTAATAAAATACCAATAATTTCTGTCATCAGGAAAGTGCAATAGTTTATGTTAATATGAGTTGGAGCTTGGCAAATAAAAAATGCCTCCCATTTTACAAAATTTAACCTCATTATATGCATGTCAGTTATAAGGAGAAAAACAGTTCTGTTACATATAACAATAAGTTATAGGACAAGCTGAAGATCTCTCAAAACACAGCAATGATTGGTTAAGATACTGAACACAGGGTCCAAAGCTAAGAAAAGGAAAAAATCAATACTAAGAGTCTTGTAAACTCCACCAGTTAAAGCCTTTTCATAGCCGACCTTTAGTAATATTAATGAAAGCAACTTAAGCTCTATAAATTAATCTATGCTATGCTTTCACAATTTCTCTCTTTAAATTTTGAGGTTTTTAAAAATTTCTTTTTATTCTGGCCTATGGTCTCTGAATAATTTCTAATTTGTCCTGACTAAACTAAGCAAAAAGAAAACGTGTTTACTTCTAGACCAGAAAAACTGGGGAAATAAGACTACCTCTAGACAGATCTATAGTGGTGATGGCAGTTACCTGCTGGAAAACTGGACAATGAGGCTTAGAGCAATGGGGAAAAATGGAGTGGGGGTGGGGATATGTAATTAATAGACAGATTGAAGCTGGAATAAAATTGAGCCACCCTTAAGCCAATCTTAACATGGGATATATTCAAAGTAAACTAAAATCCAACCTCAAAAAGCTTGGAAAGATGTAAATTTTCACTAATAGTCTCTTGGAAATGGCATATAGACACAGCACTACTTTCTAAAATTTCTTCTTTACCTGTCTTTCTCCTTTAAGTTTTCATGAGAGCTATCCATATTGCTTCTCCCTTGTTCACCAAACTCTGACCTGCTTCTCTCTTGTCATAGGCCCTCACCCTTCCTCTCCCGCCCTCTTGCAGTTTACCTCCATTTACTGTTACTTCCAGCCCTTTCCTCTGGAGCAAGTACATGACCTTCTACTCTTCAATTATGTAGCTCCTCTATTCGTATTTATCTTCCTTAGCACAACATAGTTCAGGGAGACAAGAAATGAAGTATCCTTCTTAATGGGGAGGAGGAAGCAGGAGGGAGAAAGACTAAATAGTGAAACTTTAACATATTCGTACTTAATCAAGTATTCTTTCCATCAGCATTCGTTTATTATGTTGCCAGCCACAGACAATGAGGTATGGCCCCTACTCTAAAACTATGGGGTTTTCCCATTAAAAGTCTCCCCCTGCTCCTTCTTTTGGATTTCTTTCCAAAGGGAGCAATTCTCTTACAAAAGGTAATTTTTTGTGTAATGAACTGATTGTTTTACAAAAAGTACCCATGAAATACCTTTACATGATTAATTTCCCTCAAGCAGTTAAACTGTGATTTTAATCCAGTCTTCCCTGAGAAAGAGGGGATGACCCTGCTTTGTATAATTTCTTTTGAAGTAAATAATCAGAGGTATTAGAAACAGTTCTCTTAGGAGCACCTTGCTAATAAATCACCATTGACAAAGAATTATTAGATTATCTCTGTATGTTTACCTACAAATGAAGGGGGATGGTTGGTAATAGAGAATCTTTTGACCACCACAGATTTATGCTTGATAAACTAAATTTTTTTAAAAATTTGAATCAAGAGTAACAGCACTGAAAATATACATAAACATAATTCATTCATTTCTGTCTGTATTAGTGAACTATTGCTGAATAACAAATTACCCCAAAACTTAACAATTTAAACCAACACATATATCGTCACATAGTTTCCATAAGTCAGAAATCAGGGCCATCCAGCCCAGGGTCTCTCAGAAGGTTATAGTCAAGATGTTGACCAGTAACCACAGTCACCTCCACATTTAGTGTAATTCCAATTTTTAAAAACTCTCAAAAGAATTTTTTATAGCATTTAACAAGCTGTCAAATAGAAGAGAAATTGGATTACTGAAGGACATGAAAAGAGCCCCATAAGTTCTTTTAAAAAGAACAGTGAAGAGATACTTGCTCTACCTGAAGTGGAAACGTATGATAAAATTGTGATAATTAAAATGGTAGTATTAATTTGGAAATAGATAAATTTATATAGATAGATAGATAGATAGATATACATAATGAATATCAACCCAGAACAGAACCATTTTTATGTGCAACTGTTGTTTATGACAAAGTGACATTTTACATCACAGTAGAAAGAATGAACCATTCAAAAAATTATATTGACCTGTGAGAATGGCTGTTATCAACAAGACAAGGAACAACAAGTGTTGGAGAGGACGTGGAGAAAAAGAACCCTCACACACTGCTTGTGGGAGTGCAAATTGGTTCAACCCCTATGGAGGAGAGCATGGAGGTTCCTCAAAAAACTAACAGAATGCCATATAACCCACAGTCCTTCTGGGTATCTACCCAAAAAAACTTGAAAACCTCAGTCTGTGAAGATATGTGCACCCCGATGTTCATCCCAGCACCATTTACAGTGGCCAAGTCATGGAAACAACCAAAGTCCCCTCTGATGGATGACTGGATAAAGAAGCTGTGGTACATATACACAGTGGAATACTACTTAGCTGTAAGAAAAGATGAAATAGGGGCATTTATGACAACATAAATGGATCTTGAGATCATCATGCTAAGTGAAATAAAGCAGACAGAAAAAACCAAGAACTACATAATTCCACTCATGTAGGGAACATGAAATTGAAAGCAACAAAGATACAAAGCCCATGGCCACAGTCAATAATTTAGTGGTTATCTGAGAGTAAGGGGAAAGCTGGGTGGAGAAAAAGGGACAGGGACACAAACATATGGCAATGGGAAGAGAACTGATTCTGGGTGATGAACACGTATTACAACACATAGATGATGTAATGTAGAATTGTACACCTGGGACCTATGTAACTTTTACTAATCAATGTCACCCCAATAAATTTAACAATAAAAAAATATTGTGTTGGGACAACTGACTATTTGGCACAGTAAATAAATAACATTAGATCTCTGTTTATATACCTCCATATCAGGCCTCTTTATATTGCAAGCAATTGAAGACTCAGACCAAAATGCCTTACAAAACGGAGGTTCATTTACCTGCAAAACCCAGAGATTAAACAAACTATAGGGTTGCTTTGCTTTAATGACACAATGCTGACATGGAAGACAATGGAGGTTTTGTTATTTATTTGTGGTTTTTTGTTTGTTCATTTGTTTGTTTTCTTCTTCTCTTTCTGGGTTCTGACTTCTGCAATGTCAGCTGCCTCCTAAGGCTGCAGGGCTGCCGAAGTTCCAAGATTCATATCTGTACCCCAGACTGCCCAAAAGGAGAAAAAGCTCTGTCTTTTGGTAGCTCTTAAAATAAGGAATTTCCTCTCCCAGCATGCTTCCACAACCTTCCTTCCTCCCTCATTGCCTCAAGTTGTCAGCTTGACCATTCCCCAGCATGCAATGATTTGGCTTATGCCTGAAAAACTGATTGGCTTATTTGAATAAATTAGTGTGAAAAGATGGAAGAGAAATTCGTTTGGTCTAAAATAGCAGGGGTGCTAGGGAGGAGTATAGATTTCTATGATGACAATTCCAAATGAAAGACATGCCTATGACACAAAAGGGAGAAGGAGGAAACAGCCTCAATGTTCACGATGACAATATATTAGAATTCCAAATGCAATAAAGATCTAAATGGTTAAAAAACAGACAAGTTGCTCTACACTCAAGGAAATAGAGCAGGTACTCCTCATGCCTTGAACGTGGGCTGCATATAGTGACTTCCTCCCAAAAAGTATAATATGAAAACTGGGAAAAAGAGTAAGTTTCAGTAGAGAAACATGACCTTAGCCAGGTGATCAAGGTCAACATCTACAGTGATAAGTTATATTGCTTGTACGTACCTGTGATATGGTGTGATGAGAAGTGTCCTTTACCTCTGTAGTTTTTCTCCCCAAAACACAAAACTTTAGTCTCATTATAAGAAAAACATCACACAAATCCTAATTGAGGGACATTCTACAAATCACCTGACCAGTATTCCTCAAAACTGTCAAGGTAATCATCGAAAACAGGAAAAGTCTGAGAAACTGTCACAGACCTGACAAGGCTAAAAAGACATAAGAGCTAAATGTAATGAGGTATTCCCAATGTATTGGGAGTCTTAGTATAGAAAGGACATTAGGTAAAAACTTAAGGAAATATGAATAAAGTACAGATTTCAGTTAATAACTACAAAGTATCAATAACAGCTCATTAATTGTGACAATGTGCCATGCTAATATTAATGTGCCATTAATAACAGTGGAAATTAAGTTTGGGGTATATGGGAACTCTCTCTACGCTACCTTCAGAACTTTTTTGTGTATCTAAAACTATTTTAAAATTAGAAGTTGATTTCTAAAAAATTTAAACACATTAAAGACTTTTGAGATACATTTTAGAAGACAGTATCAGATAATATTTTTATAATCATGAGACAGAAGATCTGATAAGCAAAATGCAAAACTCAGAATACAGAAAGAAAATGCTAAACAGATTTGACTACCTAAGAATTAAAACCTTTTTAAGAAGAAAGGCAATAGCTGAAGTTAATAGATACCCAACAATGAAAGTAAAAGTATTTGTAACATATATATTAGATAAAAAATTCATATCTATAATATATAATATATAAACTAATTAGGAAACAACCATCTAAATAGACAAATGGATGAAACATCTAAACTGACAAAGTCCCAGAAGAAATTCAAATGAATGGTAAATAAGAAAACATGCTCAACTTCACCAATAATCAGGAATATGAAAATGAAGCAACAATAATGTCTTTAAGTCATTAGTTTAGGAAAGGGAAGACAGCAGTAAACAGAGTATATGACTGACATTGAGAGCAACTTCTGTTTATCAATTTTAAAAGTGAAAAATTAAAGCATGTGTAGCTTCTTAGTCTTAAGGAAGCCTGTGAAAGGCAATCTGCAAACTGTGCTGTAAAGCTTAATACAGAACTTAGTGAGGTAGAATGAAATTCCTACTTTGTTTGAAAAAATATTTTGTAAACTGTTTTTAGGTTGGGAAGGTGGCACCCAAAGGGTTGTTCTAAAATGAGACAATGTGTAAACAAAGAAAGCTGGAATCAGAATTGGAAATGTATATAAATTCCAAAAGTCTTTGGACTCTAGGAAGAGATTTAGTGAAGCACTAAAATAGAAACAGAATTAGATTTGACTTCCATACCCTTGAAAGTATTCGGGAAGATACTAAATGGCCACAAGGCTAGACATATTTTTAAACTTGCATTACATTTCTCATCTTTCATCTTTCCTAAAAATTAAGTGATGATAATTAGTAACTAGTTAATATTTATTTTAAGTTTAGGGAATGGCTATTTTAATAGAAAAAAATATGTAATTGTGGAAAAGTCTAGGCTGTAAGTAAGTCTTAGTTGTCCACAGCTGGAGGAAGGCTAGGTTTTGGCATTCAGCCATGACCCAGTTCAACCATTTACCTGAAGGCACCAAATCCTAGGCATCGTGCCTAGGAGGAAATAAGTAGCCTCACATGTTTTAACTTATAAAGTCCTGGCATGCATCAAATATGGGTAGGGTTAATTTAAATTTATTTCATAAATATAAGAATATTACCAGAAGAGGATACCCCTTCAAGCTTCAAGAGGAAATATTAATATTTCTAAAACAAAATGGTAATGTCTTACAAAGGGAATTCACTAACCCATGTAATCATATAGATTGAGAATATAAACAGATTTAAGAACGTTTAAAGTACATATTGTTGTCATCATAGTTATCACTGGTATTATCACAGACTATGGGTCCACCATAAGCTCTTTTTCTTTAAGGAGACAGAAATACCAGACATCCTCCAAATATTTTGAAAGTGTGGTAATGGAGAATAGTAATTTTTCCCCCAAAAGCCCCATTTTACTCTGAATACTTCTCCATGGTCAGTATCATCATCCTTTTTGCCACTATCATTGTCACTTACTGAACATTCATTCTGTGCTAACAGCTTTACATTAATTTTCTTTTTCTTACATGTCAAATTTTTTAATATGCAAATAACTCAGGATGCTCTTACTAGCTTATGCAGTAGTAGCAGTCATAAAGCAAGATCTTTAGAGAATAAAACATAAAACATAAACCCTGAGAGCTGAAGGGAAGGTGGCTTAAAAGGTAGAAAACAAAAATACATTTTTCTTCCTTCACAATTTTGTTAAGATGAGAACTGTATGCACGCATAACATCAGGATGAACCAAGATGTTTGTTATATTGCATTTTTAATTGGCTCCTTTTTATAAAATGCCTCAAGGATATCATCAGAGAACTTATTGAATATAATACCTAACAAGCACAGAACACTTTCTTAAGTGCTATGATTGATTTTTTTAATTAAAAAGTATAGTCTTCAGTTAAGAAAACCTAGAAAATACAGAAAGTGAGAAAGTAGTATCAACAGGTATACATTTAAAACACAATTGTTTTAAACAATTTAATTAAACTTTGAATTAAATCTTGCAATTTTCAAGTAACATTTATCATAAGCATTTTCATGTTATGAAAAGGTATTTATAATCACCATTGTAATTACTGGATAGGGCTTTATAATAATTTACTTACTCCATTTTAAAAATGCAGGTTGTATCAATTTTTTAACTATTATATACATTGTTATGATGCATGTATTTGTTAGAGTCTATTTTGTGTTTTAGAATTATTTTCTGGGATAATGTCCATAAACAAAATTAATGGGACAAGAAACATAAGCAATTTAAGGCTTTTGACATGTTACTGTCAAAAATTGCTTTCCAAAAGATATTTTCATATAGTCACTTGAAAATGTGAATTATTAAAGACTTTATGGAGGGTAATTTTATATAATCTTTTGAAATAAAAATGCATGTAACCTTCAAACCAGCAATCCCACTTCTAGAAATATTTCCAACAAAAAATAGTTACAAATATTTTCTTATTTTTACATGTCAGATTTTTTAAAATATACAAGTAACTGTGGATGCTATTACTAGTTTACACAGTAGCAGTAATCATAAAGCAAAATCCATATAAAATAGAACACACAACATAAACCCTGAGATTGAAGGGAAGATGGCTTAAAAAGTGGAAAACTAAGTGAAAATGGGTTTTGTCTTAGCACTGTTTGAATTAAGAAGAAGATGAAATAAGCTAAGGGGAAATGGTTAGATAAGTTGTGTTATGGCTATATTATGGGAAATATAAAGCTCTTAAGAAGAATTAATTGGCCCTATATCTATTGACATGAAAAAAATTCTTAAAGAATTAAGTGAAGAACAAAAGCTAATAGATAAACAATCATAAATTATTACATTTATGGAAATAAGTAATTATATGTTTGAAGATGCATTCAAAAATCAATAATGACTGATGACTGCATAACATTATGAATGTATTTAATGCCACTTAAGTGTACACCTAAAAATGGTTGAGATGCTAAATTTTATGTTACGTGTATTTTACCTCAAGTAAAAAAAATCAATAGGGGTTACACACCTGTAGCTAAGACTGCTAGTTGTTCCAACAAATGCATTTTCTCCTTCTTCCATAGTGATATTATATCAAATTTAGTTGGGCACACTTCCCAGGCTCCCTTGCAATTAGACTTGGCCATGTGATTAATAAGGTGCAAACAGAAGTACTTGGAGCGCTTCCTGAGAATCTCTCCAAAGAAATAATTGATTTTTTTTTTTTTGGCTAATTCTCAATAGCTTAAACCAACAATTATTTATTATCATGGATCTCTGGAGCAGCTGAGGCAGATATGCTCTACATTTATTCACCCTGGGGCCCAAGATGAAGGGGAAGTAGGTCACTAGAGGAAGTTCTCTTGGAGGCAGTAGGGGTGCAAGAAGTCGAGCAGAGCTGTGGAGGCTTCTTAAGGCCTAGGCTTGTTACATCCATCTACATGCCACTGAACAAACCAAGTCACTAGGCCAAGCCCAAAGCCAAGAGGCATGGCCAATGAAGCCATGTTGAGGATATAAATGTGGGAATGGGCTCAGGAGTAAAAAATTAGGGTCCGTAATATACACTTTGCTTAAAGCTATTAATTGTCCATGATTACATAGTTAGTTAGAATGTTTCAGAGCCAGGAATTCAAACCTAAGTTTACTGGATCCAAAGCCCATGTTATTTTCATCTCAAAACTATGCATTTTTATATCTTTAATTCTAATATGATAAATTATTCCTCATTACTCAACAGTTTCATCTTTTTCTTTTGCTATTCCAGTGTGGCTATTATTCCAAATGAACTTTAGAATGATTTTGTCAAATTCTAGAAATTAAAAAATAAGAAAATAAACTCAATTAAAAAATGGACAAAAGATCTGAATAGACATTTTCCAAAGACATACAGATGGTCAACAGGTACATGAAAAGGTTATCAACATTATTTATCATCAGGAATATGAAAATCAGAACCACGATGCACTATCATGTCATATCTGTTAGAATGGCTTTTATAAAAAAGACAAGTAATAAATGTTTGTGAAGATGTGGAGAAAAAGGAACCCTGTGAACTATAATGGGAATGTAAATTGGTATAGTCATCATGTGAAACAGAATGGAGTTTCCTCAAAAAATTAAAAATACAACTACCATATGATTCAGTAATGCCACTTCTGAGTATACATCTGAAGAAAACAAAAACACTAACTTGAAAAGATATATGTGCCCCTATGTTCATTGCAGCATTATATATATAATTCAGCCATTGAGAAAAAAAAAAAATGGAAATCTTGCCATTTGCAACAACATAGATGTACCTTAAGGACTAACTGAAATAAGTCAGACAGAGAAAGACAAATACCATATGGTCTTACTTACATATAGAATCTAACACAAAACCCAAACTCATAGCTACAGAGAACCGTTTGGTGATTACCAGAGTGGGAGGTATTGTTTGGTGGGGGTGATGGGTGAAGGAGGTCAAAAGGTACAAATTTCCAGTTATAAAATTAAAAAGTCATGGAATGTAATGCATAGCATGGTGACTATAGTTGATAATACAGTATTGAATATTTGAAATTTGCTAAGAGAATGGATCTTAAAAGTACTCATCAGAAGAAAAAATCTTTGTAACTATGTATGGTGATGGATGTTAACCAGACTTATTGTGATGATCACTTCACAATATATACAAATATCAATTCATTATGTTGTACACTATAAGTGATATAATGTCATATATAAATTATATCTCAATTTTTAAAAAGAAGACTAATAACTAATAAGAAAACAAACTGGGAATAAACATGAATTAATTTGTGAAGTGCTGGCATCATTAAAATAGCTCATTTTCCCTAAAAGGAATATGGTGTGATCATCATTATCAATTTTATTTATGTAGGCCTATCTTATTATTCATAATCCTTTTGGATCTTCTAGATAGTCAATCATTTTACCTATAATATTAATAATGTCACTTTCTAACATTTACAATTTTTGTTTGTATTTTCTGCCTTTTTATGTTGGATAAAATTTCTAGAAAAAAAGTATAATACTGACAATTAAAAACATTTTTAAATCAGAGTAGTATACTTTTAAAGAGGTTTTTTGTTTTTGTTTTTGTTTTTTTTACACTCAAGAAAGATATTGAAGAAAATACAAACAAATGAAATCATATACCAGGCTCATAGATAGCAAGGATTAGCATTGTTAAAATGTCCATATTACTGAAAGCATACCATAAGTTTCAATGTAATCCCTATCAAAACACAAATAGCACTTTTCATGGAACTAGAAATAATCCTAAAATGTACATGGAAACATAATGCCAAACAGCCACAGCAATTTGAGAAGGAAGAACAAAGCTGGAGGTATCATGTTCCCTGATATCAGACCATACTACAAGGCCATAGTAATCAAAACAGCATGGTACTAGCATAAAAACACACGTAGATCAATGGAACAGACTAGAGAGCCCAGAAATAAACCTACACTGATATGGTCATTTAACCTATGACAAAGGAGGCAAAAATATACAATGGGATGAAGATAGTCTACTCAATAAATGGTGTTGGTCAAATTCATAAATTCCTTCCTAAATCCAAGGTCTATTACTTTAGTACCTAGGCTTTCTTTATGCAATTTATTGTTTCAATTCTTATATTTAAGTCTTTCATCCATTTGGGGTTAATTTTGATATAGGGACAGATCACAGTCTAGTTTCATACCTTTGCATGTGGCTTTCCAGTTTTCTCAACACCATGTACTGGAGAGGCTTTCTTTTTTCTTTTTGGTATGTGGGTAGCTCCCTGACTGGGAATCGAACCCAGGCCACAGTGCTGACAGCGCCAGCGCCAAAGCCTTAAGCCACTACACCATCAGGGAACTCCCAAGAGGCTTTCTTTTCTCCATTGTATGTTTTCAGCTCCTTTGTCTAAAATTACCTGTCCATAAATACAAAGTGTGATTTAAAAAAAATATGGTGATGGTGAATGCTGCTGCCCAGTGCCATCCGATAGAAAGGCAGAAATCTTCAATATGGGGAGCAACTCATTGAACCTTAGTAACAGTGTGTGACAAATTTCAAATTGTTTGGTGCAGTCAGTCAGTTGTGAACCATGCTTGACAAAAGGTGTGTTTTAAAGTGTGCCATAAACATGGATCATGGACAACATATTAACATAAATATCTGTCAAATAAAAACATTACAATGTGTCCTCATCCACCTTATTCACCAGATCTGGTACCATGTGACTTCTAGCTCTTCCCCAGAGCCAAAATGACCATGAAAGGTAAATGTTTTGGATCGATTCAGATAGCCATGACAGCGCAACTGAAGACATTCATGAAAGAGGATTTCCAAAACTACTTCAGAAAGTGACAAGAACTATGGCATAAATGTGTTCCAAGCAAGGGGGAGTATTTTGAGGGGGATTAATTGCATTGCGTCTTTTACTATAATAAATATTTTATTTAAATACTCACCATATATATATTATTTTTACCACACCTTGTATGTAGATTTAGCAGTAAAAGCAAAAGTAAATGGAAGGGACTAGATCAAACTAAAAAGCTTTTGCACAGCAAAAGAAACCATCAACAAAACAAAGAGGTAACCAACTAAACAACAATAACAAAAAACAAACAATTCAATTAAAAAATGGGCAGAGGACCTGAACAGACACACTTTTCCAAAAAAGCTACACAAACAGCCGACAAATACATGAAAAAATGCTCTACTTCAGTAGCTATTAGGGAAATGCAAATCAAAACCACAATGAGATACCCATTCGCACCTGTAAGAATAGCTATTATCAACAATACAAGTAATAACAAATATTGGAGAGGCTGTGGACAAAAAGGAACCCTCATACACTGCTGGTGAGAATGTAAACTGGTACAGCCACCATGGAAAATAGTATGGAGGTTCCTCAAAAAATTAAGACTAGATTTATCACATGACCCAGCAATCCCTCTTCTGCGTATCTACCCCAAATCCTGAAAACATTTAGCCTTGAAGATATATATATCCTTATGTTCATTGCAACATTATTTATGCTGGCCACGACATGGAAACAACTGAAGTGTCCTTTGATAGATGATTGGATAAAAAAGATGTGAGATATATATATAAAATGGAATACTACTCAGCCATAAGAAAAGATGAAATAGTGCCATTTGTGAAAATGTTGATGGATCTAGATCTTGACATTATCATGCAAAGCAAAATAAGTCAGAAAAAGTCAAGAACAACATGACCTCATTCATGTGGGATATAAAACTGAAAGCAACAAAGGAACAAGTGAAACAAACAAAGAAACAAAAACTCATAGACACAGACAACCATTTAGTGCAGGCATGTCCAACATGCAGCCCAGGATGCATTGAATGTGGCCCAACACAAATTCTTAAAACATTACAAGATTTTTTGGCGACCTTTATTTTAGCTCATCAGCTATTGTTAGTGTTAGTGTATTTATGTGTGACCCAAGAAATTCATTTTCCAGTGTGGCCCAGGGAAGCCAAAAGGTTGGACACCACTTGTTTAGTGGTTACCAGAGGGCGAGGAGGGAGGGGGATGGTAGAAGAGGAGGGGTCAAACATATAGTGATGGAAGGAGAACTGACTTGAGTGCTGAGCACACAATGCAATATATGGATGATGTGCTATAAAAATGTATACTTGAAACCTATATAATTTTACTAATCAATGTCATCCCAATAAGTTTAATAAATAAAAATAAACATATATATTAAAAAATAAATGTATGATGATGGAAAACTGGATGGATATATCCAAAATATTTGAAACTAGACGACCTTCTTATACCATATACAAGAATAAATTCCAAATGGATTAAAGATTTAAATATAAGACCTGAAACTGTAAAACTCCTAGAAGAAAACATTGACTGTAAACTCTCTGATATTGCTTAGTAACATTTTTTCTGATATGTCACTTCGGGCAAGGGAAACAAAATAAAAAATAAAAAATTGGGACTATATCAAACTAAATAGTTTTTTCACAGCAAAGGAAACCATCAACAAAACCAAAAGAAAACCTACTGAATGGGAAATGATATTCACCAGTCAGTCATATATCAGATAAGGGGTTAGCACAAAAAATTTATAAGGAACTCACACAACATAACATAAAAAAGCCCCCAACAATCCAATTAAAAATTGGACAGAGGACCTGAATAGATATTTCTCCAAAGAGGATATATAAAAGGCCGATAGAGATATGAAAAGGTTCTCAATTTCATTAATCATTAGGGAAATGCAAATTAAAACCTCAATAAGTTATCACCTCACACCTGTCAGAATGGCCATCATCAGTAAATCAACAAACAACACATGTTGGTTGTGAAGAAAAGCAAACTATTGTGCACTATTGATGGGATTGCAAATTGGTACAGCCATTATAGAAAACACTTTGGAGCTTTCTCAAAAAATTAAACATAGAACTACCTTTTTACTCAGCAATTCCATTTCTGGGTATTTATCTGGAAAAATCCAAAATTCAAAAAGGTATATGCACCCCTATGTTTATCACAGCATTATTTACAATAGCCAGGATATGGAAGCAACCTAAGTGTTCATCAATAGATGATTGGATAAAGAAGATGTAGTACATATGTACAACGGAATATTACTTGACCATATAAAAGAACGAAATCTTACCATTTATGACAACATGGGTGGACCTGGAAGGTATCATGCTAAGTGAAATAATTTAGACAGAAAAAGACAAAGACCATATGATCTAGGCTGTCCAGATGTCCCATTTTAAACAGGACAGAAAACAACAGTACTATCCTGTTTCAAATGTATGGCCAACCTAGTCTTGGTGGGCTAAATTCAAGGTGTCAGTAGGCTGACTATATGTGTCATTTGAAATGGGACATTTGGTCAGTCTAATATGATCTCACTTATATGTGGGATCTAAAGAACAAAATAAACAAACAAACAAAACAGAAACAGACTCATTGATGCAGGGAATAAGCTGATAATTGCCAGATGGGAAGAAGTTTGGGAGTGGGAGCAGGGTGAAAAAGGTAAAAGGAATAAGAAGTACAAATTAGGAGTTATAAAACAGTCATGGGGATATAAGTAAAGCATAGGAAATTTGGTCAATAGTGTGGTAATAACTATGTATGGTGCCAGGTGGGTATTAGACTAATGAGAAGGATCACTTTGTAAATTATGTTAATATCTAACTACTATGCTGTACACCTGAAATGAATATAAAACAATATCAATTGTCAACTGTAATAGAAAATTAAAAAGGGAAGATGAAGGGGGATAAGAGATTCAAATTTCCAGGTATAAAACAAATAAGTCATTGGGGATGAAATGCACAATATATGTACTGTATAACATTCTCAATAATATTGTGATACTATTGTACATTGTTAGATGGTTGCTGTACTTTTCATAGTGATCACTTCTTTAGGTATATAGATGTTGTGTGATGTATACTGGAAACTAATATTGTATTTTAGTTATTTTAATAAAAATCTTCTAAAAAATGAAAACAAGTAAAGAGGGTTGTTTTTCCTTAAAGAAATTAGTATTTATCAGATGTAATTCAGCAATCAGTTAGTTGTCATTAAGAGATGGTTTTTATTATCCTTAAGATACCCATATAACTTTCCTAATATTGAATCACTCTTAGATTGCTCAGCTAAGTATGATCATTATTTTAGTGTGTAGTTAGAATTAACCTACTGACATTTATTTAGGACTTTCAAATCTAGGCTTTAAAATCTAGAAAAGATTGTTTCAAATGCCCACTACTTCGTTTGTGTGAGTAAAACACTCCTTATAATTTCTCACATTTCCATGATCTCCTCAAACTTCAAGTTCCTGCTTTTGCTCAATTGGATCAGCTGATGTATGGACTTGGCAAGCTGTTTCTTGATCCTTCTTTCTATTCTAGACAGTTAACCTAAATGTGGAACTCAAAAATATTCTTAGATTTCCATAAAAAACACATTTACACATGGCATGTGTATGTAGCATACCTAACTAAAATGGAAAAAAAAAAAAAAAACCCTCAAAATTCCAAGTTAGGTATACCTGGCCTAAAAGTCCTTTAACAATTTTTCTATCTCTCATCTCCTGCTTCATTGCTTAGACTTCTGCTTTCTCCATTTTATTTCCCTGGCCAATCTTACTTCTGCCAGATAAAACAAAGCTTTCCCACTTCCTTACCCCAAGAAATTTAGCTTTTTCTAATACTTACCTCCAAACTCAAGGTTTGGTGTCACTTTAAATATCTAACCGAACCCACCAGGGTGCTCACCACAAGTAAGTTAGGCTGTCTGACACCTGGAATTCAGCCCAGTGCAACCAGGTTGACCATAAGCACTGTTTGAAACAGGACAGTACCACTGTTTTCTGTCGCTTTTAAAATGGTATGTCTGGTCAGCCTAAAAGAAAGTCCTTTGGTGAGTACTAGATTTGCTGCAATAACAATTTGAAATCTTTGTAACTTCTTTAAACAAGCATTTATTGTTCATGGTATCTGTCAGTGTCTGCAACTCTATTTTCTGGGTCTTGTTCTGGGAACCAGGCTGAAGAAGCAGCTGCCATTAGGAATGCCCATTCTCTTGGTAGAGGAAAAAGCAAATAGGTGGTCAGAAATATACGCTACCTCTTAATTCTGCTTAGAACTAATATATTGTGACTTTCTCTCACCCTCCATTGACCCAACTCACATTGCTAACTCAGAAAATGGAGTGAGAAAGTATATTTCATCCATTATTTTATAGAGAAGAGAATAGCTGGAAACATTAACACATTTTATGACAAAGAAGAGTCACCCTCTTTATAATTCACTGTAAACAACAACTTTATTACTTCGTTATCCTATATTCATGATTAAGATGGATGTGTAGTAGTAGTGGTTCTGGGGAAACGAGTTCTGAGTGTGGAAGAATGCCTGTCAGAACACCTAGAGAGCTTTTCTAATATGCGTGACCTCCATACTTTAACCTCCACCACGTTCTGACTTGTCCCTGGGGTAGGGGCAGCTATGTACATTTTGCAAAGGATCCTCAAGTGATTTCAATACTTCCTACTCTCAACCCTTTTGAGAACCACTAGAAAATGGGTTTGGGAAAATGTTGTTATCATATTTTGTCCCCACCATTCCTGGCATTTTAAATACAAGGGTCCTCCAATTCTCCATGTTGCAGCTAGCACATAAAAGACATAAAAAGGCAATAACATCAGCCTCAGATGTTTGGCCAGGACTCTCCTTTTGCCAAGAGAAGGTTTTTACATTGCAAGGGTTGCAGCGATTTGCTACTTTAAATTTAAAAAAAAAAAACAAACCAAAAAACACTTGGTGAAATTTTTGTGGGAATATATTTTGAAAGCACTCAAACCAAGAAGAGTGGACATAATTTTAGAATTTGTCAATGTGGATGCACTTACCAGAAGTGCTGCTTTCAAAGTGCTGGCTTAAGCAGTTGGGTGTCTAATGAGGTTGGATGGATAAGGCAAATCAGGCTCCAACACTGGCTCTTGTTAAAGAAAGTGGGGATGCCAAAAATCCCTTGGCATATATACAGGAAGGAAATAAAGACTCCTTGAGATAGGAATGCTGGAAGAGATCCATTGTGGGTGTCCTCCTTGTATACCCATAAGTGTTGCCCCAAGAAGGACTGGAATGACTATCTCTTCTTCAAGGCCTTGAGACCCGCACTGCTGAGGGGAATTCCAGCATCTTAAAAAAAGAAGAAGAAGTAAAAAAAGCTTCACTATTTGCTGGATGTTGGACATTGCTGGTGGGAAATGTTGCAATTGAAACGTGTTCCCCAGTTTTAATTAAGAGAGGATAAATTGGGATCATAGAGGGTGAGATAGCCTTTTTCAACAATCAGGCAAATTGTCCATGATTATAATAGGCAGGAATACAAGTTTGGTAATTAGATGATCTCACTCTAAGAGATCTCTGGCTATGCCTATTTGAACATAGGGTTCCCACTAAAGTCTTCTGTGACTTGTGTGACTAAAATACCCTAGGCATGATGCATAAAGATCTGACCCAAGTCAAGACAACAGAGAGTCATGACTCCTCATCCAATGTCAGAGCTGAATCCACAGATCCACAGCATCTTGCTTAAAGGGAGACTAGGTACCATGTTATGACAGCAAAATTTCATTTTTTACTGTTACTCCTAGATATTGCTAAAGAACATTTAATGGGATAACTGTATTCTAGGATGAGAGGAATAATAAAGGCTTTTGGGAAACTTTTAGATACTTGCTCTGAGCTAATAGTAATTTCTGGCACACAGAAATTCACTGAGACCTGCCTAAGTACATACCTGAGACAGGTAAAATAAATAAAATTTGACCTAGTCAAACTTTAAATCCATTTATTTTGTGGATTTTTTCCAGTTCCTGTGTTGAATAGAATATTCCCAACAGCTGGAGAATTATCGCCTTTTCCCCTAGTATGGTATGAAGAACCAAATGGAAGACATAGGAGTTCCCTCACCCTATGAAAATAGTAAATCAAAGGCAATATTATATACTTGGGGTAATTTCAGATATTAAAGCCACTGTTTGTGGTCTACCCAACAGCTGTTTTTACTTGCTCAACACAACACTTTTATTTTAAAGTTGTAAGACAACCATGTGCCTCAAGGAGACTGAACTCCTCTTTCTTACCCAACAATGAATCTTAATTAGACGAAGCCCAAATCTAAATAATTCCATTCTTCTTGCATTAATTGGTTTAGAAATGGAAATATGATGCTATTCTAGTCAATGATATGTGAGGGGCAGCCTGGTAGGGGGCTGAAAGTACCCCACACAGTTCTAAAGAATGACAATGGATCGCTGCTAGCATGATTACTGGGTGATTCTAGTTGCAGTTCTGTTCAGCATATGTATGAGGCTAAATACAGTGCCTGAGGCACTGGTATACGCATACAGCTACAGAGCTGGAAAATGCTTGTTTCTATATTTTAATAAGCAGAGTAAATCAGAAGCATTTTGCTTCCCCTGATAAAAATCAATTATGGTTATAACAAAGCATCCCAATGGCAATGACTTGAGATTGTCGATTAGTTTCTTCTGGATCTCTGGACTTGCCCTGTATCCTAAGCTTTCTGAGACTTAATTGTTTAGTTTTTGTTTGGATTCTGTGGCTACCCCACAGCCCTCTGATAAATCCAATTCTTTGCTTAGAGTTCATTTCTATTGCTTAAAAGAACCCGAATAAATATACCTTTCTATTAAAAACCCACATATTTCTTTGACCATTGTTTTTATTTTACATACAGTTTATGATGTATTTATGAATTTTACTTTTATATGTTTACTTGGTATTGCATGTCTGCTACAAATTTCCAATTTTTTAATTCTTTAGTTTTAACAAATTTTTCAATGCAATGGAGTCCGTCTTAAGAGATGTTTCAGGCAGGATATATAGATGGTCTGATTCTCAGATTATATTTTATATCTGAGAATGCCATTCTTTTGACATTACACATAAATTATGGCATTCCCACCCTCAAGCTTCTATAGGTATTGTTTTCTTGTTTTCTTGTTTTTGGTGTTGCACAGAAGTCTGAGGCCGGTCTGACTTCCACTGAAAATGCCATTTTTCTATGCTTACATATTTGGAAGTTTTATTGGCACCATTTATAAAAGACCTTTCCCATCAACTCCCAAGACTTTGCTTTCCCTTTCTAAGAAGGCAATTGGCTTCTGATCTTGGCCTCAAGGGCAGTAGAACACTTGGTCTGATGCTGCTGCCACATGCACGTAACACTTTGGGTGCAGGTCCTTGTACAAGTCCATGTCCAGCTCTGGGGAGCAGGAGATGGTAGAGGACCAAGTCTATGTGTGGAAGCTGGGCAGAGGCCTGGCTGGCTATAGAGATGTATGGGCAAGGTGAGCAGGCCCCGTGGGTGCCCCAGCTCCTGTTCCCAGTGTGGGTGAAACCCAGGGTTGGGAGTGGTAAAAATCAGAGATCCTGAGAAAGAAGCCCTTAGGCCAAAGAAGTGTGTGGAGCAAGCCAGCTCAGGAGCCCAGGGAAGATTTCCACGGCGGGCAGCGTGTGCACACAGCCCAGGGTTGGGAAAACGATGTGCAGAGGGAGCCTTTGGTTAGTGTGTGGCTATGTCTCCTCTCCTTTGTGATATGCATGCCTGAGCCCCTGGCCTCCTGAAGCTGAAGGAACACACCTGGGATGGAAGGAGCTTGGGAAGGAAACTCAGCTGGAAGTGGTTTAGGCCTCAGAGCCCACATCCTGTAAGAAGAGATGTCAAGATACCAAGCTGTCAGGGGGCCCAGTCATCTGTCGGTCTGTCACAATCCTCTGAGTTGCTGGAGTGATGGTCCCCTAGTGACAGAGATGGTCTTCATCCTCTAGGGGAGAAGGTGGCCCAGAGGCTAGGAGGTGGGATCAGTCCTGCCAGATCCAGTATTAGGAGGTCTCAAGTCGGTGCCATCTCCCCTACTACTCCATCAGCAACAGGCAGTATAGGCCAGCCTCGTAGTTGGCCTCGTCCACACTGACCAGGAGGACAGCCTCCTGGCCTACCGCCTTGTGCAGGGCCTCAGTTAGGAACATGCCCTGGAGGGCCTGCAGCAGGGCACCACTCAGATAGTCACCCCAGAAGGCATCCAGATAGGAGAGCTCTGAGAACTTGATGTCGCACACAGTGGAGCCCAGGTCTCAGGAGCATGGGAGTGGCCTACCCAAACACATCGTTTAATTATTTCTGTTCCTTTGTTGTTTTTACCTTCAGAATTTCTACAAAGTTAGTCTAGACTCTTGCAGTTGTATTGACAGAAACTCCACTTACTGTATTTTTCCATGTATGAGATGATACTTGTGTCTAAAATTGTTAGACCAAAAATTGGGGTTGTCTTATACATGGGAGTAGCCAGTTTCTTAATGTTGGATTAGAAAAGTAGGGGTCATCTTATACACAGGGGGTCTTATACAAGGAAAAATGTGGTAAATTAGGTATATTGGTCCAAGTTCAGTTTCAGAGAACAGAATTCACTTTAGCCAATTTAAGCAGAGAGATACGTACTAAAGAATATTCACTTACTACAGGATGAGTGCAGGTTGGACTTTCAGAACAACGCCTGAAGCCACAACTAAAAACTGCCTCAAGCAAACCTGCTGCTGTTGCTGCTGCTAAACCTCAGCTTAATTTAAATAATGACCACACTGCCCCTACCATGGTCACAAAAGCTGCCAGACCAGGAAGTTGCTGCCATCACAGCTAGTCACACAGAGCTAGAGATTGATGACACATACAGGCTTCTGACATAGCTCTGCAGAAGTATCAAAATGCCTCTGCCACTATGCTGCCAGCATAGCCATTCCATAGTGCCCATAACCCTGTTCAAGTCTCATTCAGATGCATCTGCTTGGTGGATGCGATACCACATGCAGAAATCCTCACTGCAAAGGCATCTGGGTAATGTAGACTTTAGTTTTCCGGCCTCTGGCGTACACAGAGTCATGTAAGTATGGGGCTGGAGTCTTATTTACTGAGCCAGTTTGCAGTATCTGTTACACTAACTAAAAGAATAATGGAAAAGTATTGACTAATGTACCTGAGAAGTCCAAGGGGTAGAGCTGGCTCTGGACAAGATTAGAACCAGAAGTTCAAACCACGTCACCAGCATTCTCTCTCTTCTTGTTTTTCAGTTCTGATTTTATTCATTTAATAAACATTTATTGAGCATCTACTCTGTACCAGGAACTGTTACTAGTACTGGGGATGCCATTGTGAACCAAACATATGTGAATCTTTGCCTTCTTGACACTTTCTTCTGTGTTAGTTTTGTTCTCTGGCAAATTCTCTGAAAATGACAGCAAAAATAACTCCTAGTAGATGCAAAGTTATAGGTTACCTCAGCTATCACAGGGCAAAAAGACTCCTCCCCCCGGAACCCATACAAATTTTACAAAAGAATGATGCACTTAGGACCAATCAGAGTATGGAGGAGGAAGTGTCTTATGCCCACCAGATGTTGGTCAGGGTGTTCCCAAACAGAAAAGGTATGTTCCATTTCTAAACTACCCAGTATCCTACACACACACACACACACACACACACACACACAGAGAGAGAGAGAGAGAGAGAGAGAGAGAGAGAGAGGTGGGGGGTGGTTATTTCTGTACAGTCATACCTTGGTGTTTGACTGCTTTGAAACTCATTGAATTTGGTACTCCACAAATTTTGACAAGGAAATTTTGTCTCTGCACTCATCATTTATTCAGTACTCAGTGCGCACGCTTGAACTTGTCAGTGTCAATTGCCTCGTGACTTACTACACTTTCCAGATAAAACAAAGGGTCATATGTTAGTAACACAGTAGCTCTTACCCTGTGCACATCCCTTTGCGGTCTTATCTTCACATCTGTGGTCATTTTGTGTATTTTTGGTTTGGGAATGCAGTAAGTTTATTTACAATATTCCTTATGAGAAAAATTTGTTTGGTGCTTGTTGTCACACCACCCAGAACCAGTTAACAAAGAGTACCAAGGTACCACTGTACATTCTTTCCAAAGTGTTCCTTCCTATGACAATACAAAGTTATCTTCCACAAATAAATACACACTCTCTTTCTCTTCAAAAGAAAATTTCCAGAACTCACTCAGTTACCACTTGATACTCTAAAGTCCATGATTTAAGGTCTAGATAGGACTCATCGTCTAGCAACCTATTGCTAAGTAAGAAATATAACTAGCCCCAACTTGGTCAATATATGAGTTAAAACAGAAAACCGTAACAAAATTCTTATTTGAAAATAGAAAATCATTTTCCAGTGACCAACAATCTATAGCAGGGGACCCCAACCCCTGGGCCACAGAACAGTTCCAGTCCATGGCCTGTTAGGAACGTAGTGGCACAGCAGGAGGTGAGCAGCGGGCAAGCCAGTGAACCTTCATCTGTATTTACAGCCGCTCCCCATCGCTCGCATTACTGCCTGAGCTCTGCTTCCTGCCGGATCAGCAGCAGCATTAGATTCTCATAGGAATGAAAACCCTACTGTGAACTGCACATGGGAGATATCTGGGTTGCTGCTTTTTATGAGAATCTAATACCTGATAATTGGAAGTGGAGCTGAGGCAGTGATGCTAGTGTTGGGGAGCGGCTGCAAATACAGATTAACATTAGCAGAGACGTTTGACTGCACAGAGACCATAACAAATCAATTGCTTGCAGAATCATATCGAAACCCTATCAGTGAGTGGCGAGTGACAATTAAGCTGCATCTGGTGGCAGGCTTTATAGTGGCAAGTGAGTTGTATAATTATTTCATTATATATTGCAATGTAATAATAATAATAATAACAATAATAATAATAATAATAATAATAATAATAGAAATGAAGTGCACAATAAAAGTAATGTACTTGAATCATCCTGAAACCACAGCCCACTCCCATCCCCATTCTTGGAAAAATTGTCTTTCACAAACGCAGTCCCTGTTGCCAAAAAGGTTAGGGACCACTGATCTACAGCACATACCAACCTGCTGGAACAAAGAGCAAACAGCTTGCTCTGGCCATAAAGTGAGTTCTTGTACATTGTCAACTCAATGTGCTAGTAACCAAAGGTAGAGTTCTGACAGGGTCATAATTCTTGAACCTAAACCCCCAGCCCAGTGGCTTTTTCTTTTTGCCACAGACTGATATTCTGTCTATCCCCCCAATCTTTGGTTTAACTGTATTCTTCCTGGTTTATGTCCCCAAATGTGACCCAGCTGCCCAAGACCAATAATCTTTCCTTGGACTACAGAGAAATAGAAACCACTACAATTCAGTGGTTGTCTTTTAATAGTGGAATTACTTTTACCTTTGTCAGGCAAAAAAGTAGCAGTAGGAAGTGTCTAGGTGAGGCTCAGGAGGCAAGCCTGCCAGTCTTATCTTCCACTGCACTTCCAACCTCCTCCTCTGTACTCCCACTAACGTTAGCTTCAGTTTCAAACGGACAATACCATTCTTAGACTTCTCCAAATGCATATGGTTAGCTGACCCTTGGGTACCTTAGATTCCTGGTTACAGGCAGAAAGGACGTCTCAGCAGAAACATATGCTACTCCTCTTCTGCCTCCAGTTTAAGCTAGAGTCTGCATTTAAAAAAAAAACAAAACAGCTTTATCAACATATAATTTCCATACCATACAATTCACCCATTTAAAGTGTACAAACCAGTGGCTTTTAGTATGTCCATGCAGTTGTGCATCCATCACCATAATCAATTTTAGAACATTTCATTTTCCAAAAAGAAATTTCACTACCCTTGGATTTCACTTCCCAATTCTCCCATTCCTCTCAACCCCTGGCAATTACTAATCTACTTTCTGTCTCTATAGATTTACCTATTCTGGACATTTCATATTAAATGGAATCACACACTACATGGTCCTTGGTGATTGGCTCCTTTCACTTAGCATAATGTTTTCAAGTTTCATCCATACTGTTGCGTGTATTAGTACATTTCATTTTATTACTGAATAATACTCCATAGTATGCACATACCACATATTTTAAATCCATTTATCAGTTGATGAACATTTGGGTTGTTTCTACATCTTAGCCACTGCAAATAATGTTGTTATAAACATTCATGAACAAACTTTTGTGTGGGTATATGTTTTCATTTCTGTTAGGGTATTTAGGAGTGGAATTGCTGAAGCATATGCTGTTTCACTGTTTGATGAAACCTGTGTTTTTCCTGATATTTTTAAAAGCCTCAAAAAGTCATTAACTTACTCTAATATCTTCGCATTTTCTACAAGCTGTTAAAGCGCTAGACACATAAGGCACATGATCAGATTTCCAAAATGCAGCAGGTGACAGTCTAATTTTTGCCTGCCCTAAAATCCAGATGTCCAGTTCTCAGGTGGGGACAAAAAGATCCTCATTACCACTTACCACACTTCAACTCAGCTGATTCTACATTTTAGAGACTGACACTTGCTATATTCTACTTCCAGTTAACAAAATTCATCTTATAATTGCAAGTGAACAAAAAATTAGGTCTCATTTAATAGGGAAGTTTAATTGTAAGATCTGACCTCAGATAAAGCTGGAGGCATGGGTTCAAAATCTGTAAATCAGATGTCATCTCCCTACTTTCAGCAAGCCTTTTTCTACTTTGGCTTAATTCTCAGATGAGCTTTTTCCATTTAACAGTGCAAGTGTTCCTAGCAGCTCATGATTTGAGATTCCAAAAGGGATGCACCTTCGTCCCTTCAGAAGGACGTTAATTGGCCCTGCTGGGGACGGGGAGCATTCCTATCTCTGTTCAATTTCCAGGTCCACGGGAATAGGGTGGTCAACCTGGGTTACATGTTCATTCCTATGACAGGGATCAAATGATTGATATCCACACTAGGTGTGAGACCAGAGGTTTCTAAAAGGAAAACCACACCTGGAAGACAGAAAAGAAACAACTGCCCAACACACTTTCTACAGCTATTATATTCAATCCCGTCATTTTCATTTTTATTTCTCTATCGTTCTTTCCTTTGTTCTATGATGTACTTTTCAAATTTGTCCCATACATCAGTTATTCAGTTTTCTGAAAGATTGTCTGTATTTAGTTGCTTATAATTTGGTTTCTGTGTAGTTTTTTAAAATATCATTTATGTATTTTAAATATTCATCATTGATCTGTTCTGCCCTGGATATTTTGCTAGGAGAAGGGCCCTGCCTTTGGAGAGATTACTGTCTAGTAGAAGAGGATGCAAATAAACAGAAATTTACAATAAGATGATATATATAGGAATTAAAGTAAGCTCAGAGGCTTGGAAATGCATAGCACAAACATCCAACTTAACCTAGGGGGACTTCAGAGGTTTTGTAGAGGAGACAGCATCTTTAAAGAATGATTATTCATTAGACAAGGAGTGGGAACCAAAAAAGGAAGGGAGTTTTAGGTTAAGGCACAGTATGTGCTAAGGCATGAAGATGTAAAAGGACATGTGATGAGAGAGAAACAACAGTTCAGTGTGACCAGTACATGCAGTGCCAGGTGAATGGCAAGAATGAAGGTGAAGAGGTACAGGGGTCCAGGTCATAAATAACACTGCAGCTGTGTGCCTGGGGGGTTGAACTTTATCCTGAGAGCAATGGAAGGGTTTAAATACGAAGATGTCATGATCAGAACTGCATGTTAGAAAGGCAGTGCTAGTGGTAAGGCTCTTTTAATCATGACCCTGAGGTCATGATTAAAAGGACCCTTCAGATTATAAGAAGATGGTGAGAGCCTCAATTAAGAATATGTGGCAGGTGTGTGACCTTCACATGCCCAGCTCTTCCTTTGATTAAGGCAGAAGCTCATCTGGTACCTCCACAAATATTTTCTCAGCCTTCCCAGGAAGCGATCTTCATATGGTTAAATTCCTCATGTTTAAGCTAGTGGCTCAGATGTCACTTTCTCAAAAAGGACTTTACCAGCCACATTATCTAAGGCAGTAAAACACCCACAACACACATACCTACTCAAATGTAATTTGAGTAAGAAGAGGGCAAGGACCTCATCTGTCTTATTGACCTCTGTATCCCAGAGCCCACACATAGTAGGAACTTAAGAAAATGTGTTGAGTGAATGGACTAAAGCCATCCTTGTACTCAGGGAACGTGCAAAAGCCCCTCGGGCCCACATCAGTGGGGGAAAAAGGTTCTTACATGCTGAGGTCATGATTAAAAGGACAGAAGTCACAGTCAATGTCATCTTCAGGGGTAACCTTTCTCTGGGTCCCTTATCTTGCCTTCAATGTTACTATAGCTCTACTGGACTGAAGTGGGTTCATTAGTTCTTTAACTTAATCAAGAAACAATTACACTGTGGAATTGTATGCCTGAAACCTATGTAATCCTTGCTAACAGATGTCACCCCAATAAGTCTAACAATAAAAATGAATTAAAAAAAAAAAAAAGAAACAATTAGTTCCAAAGAATATGAAAACCTATTTTTGTCAGAGACTAAACCCCAACTACATGGAAGAATCCATCTAAAGAATGAAGCAACTTAGAGGGGAAAGAAGAAGAGGAGGAGATATCAAAGAAGGACAGAGAAGGGAGGAGGAGAAGGAAAGGGAGGAAGAAGAAAAAGGTAGAACCAAGAGGTGGAAGGAGCAAGACAGAGATGGATGGTATCCAACTACATTTCATCCCTTAGACTTTGCAATTGTGTAAACCAACAAGCTATCTTAGGAATTAAGTTCACTTGTGTTGTCTTTTGGAATTCCATCTGAAAGAGTCCTGCCTTAGTTAATAACAAATCTTATCATCCCTCTATCTCTATACCTATCAATTAATGTGTACTTTAAGGAAATAGTTCACAAATTCACTCATCCAATACTTTTCTTTAACTTTTTCTACTCTTCTAGAGTTCTCATCCTTTCCTTCAGAGCCAGGGATGAAAAAAACTTTGTAGGAGTGATTCTCACAGTTTATTTTTGTTGTGTTTTTCTCAAATCTTCTTACATGTTTATGTTAGATACTACTGTGGGTCTCATGTTATCCACAGTATCTTAAAAGGAATTATTAGCATAGCTGTGGCTTTCTTCCTTTAATATAAACCCCATTTTACTTGGAATTTGTATTCCTCAAGGGATCATTTTTTTTTCCAGATACACAATACTAAATATTTTAATCAAATATGTGATCAAAAATATTTTCCATTTTACTTCTTTTATTTATTTAATGGACTCATGTTACCCATGCTTTTTGGATGAGAATTAATTTGGACTAAAGACTCAGCTTTTATATTCCAAAATATGGGAAAATAATTTCTTATTTCTGGGAAACATAAAATGTCCATCTAATTGTGCATTGTTTGGTACAGTCATGCATAGTTCAAGAATAGATATTAAATTATATAAATTAATATTAAGTTAAATTAATTGTTCTCTTCGGGAAATCTCTGTCATGAATAAGGGATTGGATTTTAGGGTATGTGTTGAGCAGGTTATATAGTTCCTTTTAGAATTCTCCCACTATTTTAAGTCTCCTCTTCTCTCCTTCCCTAGTGTGGCCAGATAGTCCCACATGTCTGCATGTTTGAATCCCAGGGCAGCAAGCTAAGGTAGTGGTTACTGCCCTCACCACAAGTCCAGAAAAGCTCCTGGGTTAAAGTAGAGGTTGGTTCAGTACCAGGCATTAAACTCTGATCTCACTGATATTTCTTTCTAAGCTTTAGTCTGCCTTTTTTTTTATTGCCGTTTTCCCTTCCCAAATTTGTGTACCTCCAGGTTCTTCCCCTCTCTATGGGGACTGTTCTCCCACTGACTGTTTCATGGCTGTTTCTCACTTCCCTGCTAATGCACATTTTGGCTTCTACTGATTTACACACAGATTACTGACCCCTGACTGATTTTTATTTCTTCCAAATCTTGTAGCCAGCCACACTCATTTGTGGTCCACAATCCTGGTACAGATTCATTACATCTGCTGCCAACACAGACATTCAAGTGGAAGCTCAGCCAGAGAATCAGGAACCAAAAGAAAGGCACAAACTACCCAAACTGCCTCAAGAAGAAATAGAAAATTGGAATAGAACTATCACAAGTGAGATTGAATCTGTAAAAGCCTACAAGGAAGAATGCAGACCCAGATGGCTCTGCCTTTGAATTCTACCAATCATTCAATGAAGAATGAATACCAATTATTCACAAACTCATCCAAAAACACAAAAGAGGAGGGAACGATTACCAAATTATTCTACAATAACAGTTTTACCCTGATACCCAAAGCAGACAAACATACGAGTATCACAAGAAAACTGTAGAACAATATCTCTTATTCATATGGATGAAACTAGGCAAGAAAAAGAAAATACTAAAGGCATCTAGATTGGAAAGGAAGAAATGAAACTATATACAGATGACATAATTTTATATATAGAAAGTCTAAGAAATACACTAAAAATGATAAAAGTTCATCAAAGTTTCAGGATACAAGGTATAAAAATCAATTGGAAGTCTGTACTTGTCATGATCAATACAAAAAATGAAATTAAGAAAATCTATTTATGATAGCATGAAGAAAAATAACATACTTAGGAATTAATTTAATAAAAGAGTTATAAAATGAATACTCTGAAAACTAAAAATATTCCTGAAAGAAATTAAAGAAGATTTAAATAAATAGAAAAACAGTCCCATATTTATGGATCAGTAAACTTAAAATGGTTAAGATGTCAATAATCTTCAAACTGATCTATAGATTCTATGCAATTCCTATCAGAATTCCAGATGGCTTCTTTGTACAAATCAACAACCTGAATCTAAAATTCATATGAAGTTGCAAGGGACTCAGAATGGCCGAAAGTATTTTGTAAAGATAAAATAAAATAGGAGGAGTCTCATTCTCAATTTCAAACTTACTACAAACCAAGAGTAATCAAGACATTGTGGTATAGGCACAAGGAGAGACATATACACCCATGGAATAGAAATGAGGGTCTAGAAATAAAGGCACCCATTTATGGTCAACTTATTTTCGACCTAGGTGCCAAGTCATTCAATGGAGAAAGAACAGTCTTTTCAACAAATGATGCTGGGACAACTGGATAGCCACATGCAAAATAAATTTAGACCCTTAACACCATATACAAAAATTAACTCAAGAGGGATCAAAGATATAAATGTAAGAGCAAAAACTAAAAACTCTTAGAAGAAAACATATGGGCATGTGTTCATGACTTCAGATTTAGCCACAGTTTCTTAGGCATGACACCAAACGCAAGAGCAACAAAAGAAAAGAATAGATAAGTTTCACATCATCAGAATAAAAACTTTAATGCTAAGGGACTTGCTTATTTCTAGAATATATAGAGAACTCATATAACTCAATAATATTTTAAAAACTCAATGGGCAAAGAATCTCATTGGCATTTATGCAATATTGGCCAATAATAAAGTTCAAATTAGAGAAATCTGTAGAAATAGAAGTAGATTAGTGGTTGCCTAGGATGGGAGGTAGGGGTGGGGGGGTGAGTGTGGAGTGGGGATGGAGAATAAGGGGGTGATAGCTAAAGAACAGGGGGTTTCTTCTTGAGGTGATGAAAATGTTCTAAAATGGACAGTGGAGATGATTGCACATATCTTTGAGTGTACTAGAAACCATTGAATTGCATGCTTTAAAGACTAAACTGTGTGGTATGTAAATTCTATCTCAAGAGAGCTGTTTAAGAAAAAAAAATCAAATCTATTCAAGGGCTGTAGTTTATGACTTTTCAAAACACTAAAAAGCTTTGATCATCCAGTACAGAGTCCTACAGGTTTAGCTTTATGAATCTATTTATTTTGCAATTAATGAAGGTTAGAGTAGCATTCTAAAAAATTGTTACTTGGGAACTTAGAATTTCTAGTTCTGACTCTAAGTACTAGTACAGCACCCGTCATGTTTTTCAAAGGAGCATTTCTTTCCTTATTAACAAGTCAAGAGCAGAGTTTCTATAAAAGAGAGAAGAATAAAGAAAAAAAGATTAAATGTTTTATTTGCTCAGATTATTTAGAGAAGTATGCTAGAGGATAATAGATGGGTTTAAACTTCTTTAAGAGTTATTAGCATTTCAAGTTCTTAAAAAAGGAATAATGCATTAAAGCCCATTTAAAACTTGTGAGAATGACATCAATGACCATAAAGTATAGGCTGAAGGAGTATTTCAAGTTAAAATTTATTACTAGACCAACTACTGGCTATAAGCAATAAAACTAAATACAGAGTTATTCAGTTAGGGATAAAAGAAAAAAATATATAAAAGCCAAAAGAGGAGCTGTAACAATGTCTGGACTGGAGGGTAATAGAATTAATTAGCAAGCAAAACTAGAGAAAAAAGAAAAGGAGAAGAAAAAGACACTCTGAAATATTCAAACAGGTACCACAAAAGATGATTATTTTGATCAGATTACTTTTTACTAATTTCCTCACATGTATACCAGTGGCTGAATGTGCACATGGACAATTTCTATCATATAATAAAAATTTTTTTAATAATACGGTAGACCTAGTGATTTTGCAAAAATGCTCTTAAGTACCTACCTACTTCCTATGTTAGCAAAGAAATGCTGAAAATTGAGGTTCTAGAACTTAATCATTATTTGTCAAGTCTGAAGGAATAGTGGGAGGAAATGAAGTTTCTGAAAGGGAAATAGCTACACTTTAGTGGAAACATGAATAAAAACTATGTTTTCTGACTATATGTCAATTAAAGAAAAGCAAACTCAGTTTCTATAAGGAGAAATCATGCTTGATGAATCTATGAAATTCTTTCAGAAGGCAAATGAATTTGTGGAGAAAGGAAAAATGAATGTATTTTACCCTTGGAAAAAAATCTTTGAAATTTTTTTATATCCATTGGTGTCTTAACTGAGTTACCCTTGGATTCAGCAGTGTTTGTTTGTTTGTTTGTTTGTTTTTTATGGATAAAGAATTATTACCAAGGTAACAGTGCAGAAACATTATTAAAGGGAGAATTAAAATTGTGGTATTTCCCAAGAAATTAATCTTAGGCCAACCAATCTGATTAAATAGTTTATTACGTTTTGTAAAAGAAGGAACACAGTAAAATCTCTAAATTTCAAAGTGATACTAAATTTTTATAGGGAATGATATGCCAAAATGACACAGATAAACTATGCAAAGTAAAAATGACAGATGACTTTTGGCGTAAGTGTAAGTTAATGAACACATTAGCTGGAAAATAATCCAAGTGTTAGTTATAGATGGATTTGGTTGCTAAGTCACAATGGGGCACAAGGATCTAGGCATTGCTGAGCCTGTTCTTTAACGGTAGCCTGAAGTGGAGGTTCAAAAGGTCAATACCACGTTATTGGAAACAAGACAATTGACATTGTTGATTATTCTATCCATGAGCAAGCTGCTGTCATGACACTCTCAGCACTTGGTTCTGAGATGCAAATATGTGAATAGAATGAGCTGGCCATAGAAGACATGCTTTTCTACCCTGTGCAATGATTATCACATGGCATGAGCACACTTACACATAAAGACAGTGTCAGGTTGTTGCATCATTGGTATGAGCCAAAATGGCATTTCTTGGGCTCTGTTAGACATCAGAAAATGGAAGGACTCAGGCATTTACTACTGAGAAACTACAATGTGAAAAACACTTTCTTGGGTGCTAGGAAAGTCACATAGATAAATTTGACATGGTCCCTGCCTATTTGAGGTCCAAGTCTACCCAGAGAAATAAGACAACTGCAACATGAAGGAGATAGCAATTATGTTGTATGAAAAATAAAGATGTAGGAGAAACCAAATACAGTCATTTATTGATTCCTTCACCCAACTGACATTTATTGAGTACTGCTCTTCATTTATGTACTACATCAATGATTATTTATTGTTTATTATGTGCTAGCCACCATTCTAAGTGCTAGGGACATAGTGAATTAGACAAGGTCCCTGTTCTCATGGAGTTAAGATTTTTTGTATTATAACCCTTAAAAACAAAAAACATCAGGCATAAAGCTAAATTTCATTTTCACATGATAACTTATCTGGTAGATAAGTGCAATGAAGGAAACAAAACAAGTGAATGTGATGAAGTGACTATAGGTTAGTGGCTACTTTATGTGGAAAGTCAAAAAAGATCTCTTGAGAGGTGGTCTCTGACCTAAGAATTGTTGATGAGAACAAGTCTGCCACATGAAAATGTAGAGGAAGAGCTTTCTAAGCAGAGGGAATGGTGAGGGCAAAGGTTCTGAGGTGAGAAAGTCAGGTGTGTTTGAGAAACAGAAAAAAAAGGCCAGTTCAGTGAGTCTGAAGAAGTTAGAAAGATAAAACTAGAGAAAGACCTGGTTCTTCCCTTGGAGGATTTCCCACAGTCCAGTGGAAGAAAGAGAACATGTAAGCAATTATAGCTTGAGGCATGCACAGATATATGAGAGATTTTAAATGTGAAGCAGGAGTTAAAGATGTTAGATTATGAATTATATTTTCAGAAAGAGCTAGTAACATAAAGCTGAGGAAGAGGGACCATGGGCAAAGACACTAAACAAGCAAAAGTCCAGAGCTAAGGTCAAAATCAGGCTATACTGTAGGGATAAAAGTAGCAGCAAGAGTGGGCGGTGGAGTTACTACTGTCCAGGGCTGGGAAGCTAAGCTTCTTACACAACAGGATTTGAATCCTCATTCAAGGCCACCCACTTTTCCATGAAAATCTCTCAGGACTCAATGAGGTCTCAGAGTTTTATTCTCTTGACTTAAGCTTTTGTCCAATTAAAATGCAAAGAGCCCTGGGAGGAGAAACACACTATACTTAGTTACCTAGCAGTGTATTATTAGTGCTCCATTTTTTAGGGTATTTAAGCTTCAAGAGATCTCTGTTAAGAGGGAAGTAGCAGCACCTTGGTATGAATTTGTGTACATGATTATAGCTCTTCCATCTTTATAATGAGGCAGGAGATAATAATGCGGCACTTGAATCTTTTGGATGAGAACAAACTGATAGTTTTAGGTAGACAACAGAGAAGGCCATAGGTTCAGAAGTCCGTGGACTGGCTTCACTGTGAGATCTGGGGGAAACTAACTTAATTATTTGTTGTCCCACTTGCCTTATCTGAAAAAATGCCAGCCCAAGAGACTTGCTGTGGAGATTTAATTGGATAATTAAAATGAAAGTGCCTGCTGGACTCATACATTTTTAATGGTCTTTCTTTCCCACTAAAATCTGTGGTCAGAGTCAAGGGAATGGTCGAGTATTTGGGGAGGACAATCTGGGTGGGGTACCGGGCATCCACAGAGCCTGAGAAGAAAGGGAGAACAAGGCAAGGTCACAAGGAGAATCGAGGACTTGTTACTAGGCTACAGGGAGAAGATATGTGAAAAATGAAATTTAGTTTCATGCCAAAAAGGATTCTGGGTAGAAAACTACAGAACCACTGAAGTAATGAATTTTCCCCCTTCTTAATGCAGGAAGCTAACACAGACATTGATTTCAAGGGTGTTAAAATATAATAAGTTAAAATAGGAGGAGAAGGAAATGATAGAAGAGGGAAGGGAGTCAAATATATGGAAGAACTGACACTGGGTAGAGAGCACACAATGTAATATACAAGGGCTGTCCAGAAAGTATCCAACCATGTAATATGAAAAACAGAGGCATTTATGGCTGGGGATTTTTCTGGACAGACCTTGTATAGGTGACAAATTATAGAATTGTACACTTTAATCCTATATAACTTTACTAACCAATGTCACCTCAATAAATTTAATAAAAAATAAAATAAAACAATTTGTTGACAGAATTTTGATAACAAAATCCAACCATTAGAACCACTGACCCCACTTGCCAGAATTTAAACCAAGTAAGTTCAAATCAATCCACAGTACATCCAATAAGGGATTTATACAAACATTTACACTGCCTGACCTGGGATTCTAGCAAACAAATTTTAGCTATGTAAATTCCCAGGCCTCTTTAACAACACATTAGTCTAAGTTCACATCAATTGTTTCTTGCCGGAAAAATGGGTTTTTAAATGGGTTTCCATTTGGAGATGGCTCAATGCCAGACTGAACAGGGCTGTTGGGAGACATTGGAACGCTCAAATGCCACCAGTTACAGCCAATGTAACTTCAGTTCATGTGATTTTATTTAATGTAATTATTTAAAGAAACAAGGCGGCAGAAATAAGGATACTGGTATCAGAGGGACCGCAAAATCCATTGAAATGGCATCTACTGAAGGAGTCAGGTGACCTATGTTAGGCTTTTAGTTCTATTAATAAACTAAATGTAAGACTTAATTGGATGAAGTGACAGATGTCTAATATTTTTCATTCTTATGTACACGAAACAGGTTCAAACCAGCCTAGCATAGATTCGGGCACTCACCCTGTAGATTGGCCAATTTATTTTGAGGCAAGGAGGCACTCCCAAACATACCAGACTCCTTGGAAATATGTTAAGTGGTATTGATGATGGCGGAGCTGCCAAGGGTGTCAAGTGCATTTAAAAGTGAGCAGAGCCCAGGCCTGCGGCCCTCTGGGTGGGGACAGAGTTGATTTTAAGAGGGCAGCATGGTTCCTTTTCAGTGGTGTGTGCAGGAGGGCCCCAGCCAAGGATTTCACCCAACACATTTCAAATAATATAAAAGATGCTGGAGTTGTAGCTCCTGTCTTTGTAAAAATAGTGAGAATGGTGCTATCATTATAAGCAGCATTTGATTTCTCTTTTTATTCTCTCTGTTAAATTGCTTTTAGGAAAGGGAATACAACATTAAAGTGAGACTCTCAGCTAGATTCCCTGGGTTTGAACAGTGGCTTCACTACTTGCTAAGTGGGTGACACTGGGCAAATCACTTAACCTCCCTGTGCCTCAGTTTCTGCATATATGTAATAGAGAAAGCAGTAGCACTGACCTCAAAGACTTGCTTTGAGGAATAAATGAAATATAGATTTTTTTAGAGCAGGTATTCGATTATCAATAAAGCCAGCTATTATTTATTTCTGTGTGGGTGATTAGAAAAGTAACATGTTTATTACAAAACAATTAGTACACACAAAATTTTTTAATAGAAACCACTCATTACCATCCATAGTCCTACAATCCAAAGACAATCTAAACATTTTGAGAAGGAAGTATGAGGTATATTCTTCCCTTTTTTTCCTTAGTAACTACACCTTAATTTTGCTGTGGGTAAAAAATTCTATTTCCTATCCTGCTTTGCAAATAATTATTCATCATGTGACCAATTTATGGCCAATGAGATTAAAATGCCCATTAACAGTAGAATGGTGGATAAATAAGTTGTGGAATGGAATACTATGTGGTGACGAGAATGAACAAGCTATAACTAACTGAACAACATGAATGAATTTCACAAATGCAATGTTGAGCAAAAGAATTCAGACACTACTGAGTATACCCCATATAATTCCATTTATATGGAACAAAAAACAGTCAAAATAATCCATGCTTTTAGAAATCAGGATAGTGGTTATTTTTGGAGAGGTATTAACTTGGGGTGAGAGACATTGGGGGAGCCTTCTGGGATGCTAGTAATTTTCTGTTTGTTTTTAAAATTATATTTATTGGAATGACATTAATTAATTACATTATATAAATTGCAGATGTACAACTTTATAATATGACATCTGCATATTCTATTGTGTGCTCAGTTTTCTGATTCTTAATTTGAGTAATAGCTACCTGAGTGTGTGTTCAGTTTGTGGAAATTCATTGAATCACAAACTTGCATATACATTTCTGGATATATATTATATATATATATATATATATATATATATATATTTTTTTTTTTTTTTTTTTTTAGTTTTTTTGGTTGTCTTTTATTATGTCAACAAGAGATAGTGCATTTCAATTTTCTGAAGTTTTTAGACATATCTAAATAAGCAGTGGAGTGAATTTGTTGACTCAACTTGATTCTACCAGGCTCTGTTTATAATAATAATTAAAAACTTTTTGCTTTAACACACAGATGTTGCACTGCAGAACCATACACCTGGAACTCATGCAAATTCTACCAACCAATGCCGCCCCAACAAACCCAACAACCAAAAAAGAAAAAAATCTTTTGCTTTAGTCTTTAGATCTTGATCAGTCCAATAGGAGTAGTTAATTTAATTTCAGGTGTCCTGAGTCTTTCTGCTATTGGGAATATGTTCTCGAATGGGATTACATATTTTAATAATTTCTTTAAATGTGAAGCTCTGATGGTAAAATTCCAAGCATCACTCATTTGATGAAGAAAGATTGGTAGACTGTTAACTAACTATATATGCGTTCAGAGGTCCTGGGCAAAGAAGAGCCGAGGCTAGTTCATTCAGCAGTCCTAAGGAAAAAGCTTTGCTCAGAAAATTTGCTTCAGAGGGTAACCAGGAATTCAAGATGATAGTAGCTATTTTCCCCAAAGTGAGAAATATCTATATAAAGTCAAGTAGCCATGCAAATCTAGTCTAGTCACCATGCCCAATGTAGCACAGCTAATATTTTATGAATCCTAAAGAAGGAATTGCATGTTCGTTAGCTTGTTGACTTTGCAAGAGCTTTGAGAAGTTGCTATTATTTCCTTATTTTTATGCGTAAAGAAACAGAGACTCAAATACATATTAGACTCTTTGAAAAATGATGGGTTTTAATGATGCCAATCCCCTAACTTATTACTAAGCCCTGCATTATTCAGGACAATGTTTATTGCAAGTGAGAATCACTCAGTTCAAACTAACTTCAGAGAAAGGAAGAATTATTTTGGTTCCCATGTCTGGGAAGCATAGGCATATAGCTAGTTTCTAACATAGCTGGATCCAGAGTCACCAGTTAAGTTTTGGTCTCACCACCTCTGTTCTGTGCAGCAAGTCATTCTCCGGCATTCTCAACTTTACATCCTACCAATCTGGCAATCTAGCAAAAACTAATAGCCTTTCCTAATAGCTCTGGCAGAAAGGTCTGGAGAAGACTCTGATTGACCCAAACAGGGCCATGTGTTCATCCCTGGACCAATTGATGTGGCCAGAGAAAAGAACAATTGTGTTCTTACCCTTTGTGGCTAGAGATTTGCCATTACAAATCATGTGAAATATAATTTTCACAGGAGAGAGGGCTCTGTTACCCATAGACTGGGCAAACACAGACTTCCACTATAATGCCTAAGGAAGATTTCCTGGGAATTCAAATACTATTGACCAGTGAATGTTTAAATGTCACTATTTCCATGCAATATAATAATACCTTTCATTTGGGTAGCATTTCACGACAAAGAGTTTTGAAATGAATATTCTCATTTAAACCTTACAACAATCACAGGGTAGAAAAATTATTTTCATTTCACAGGTAACAGAACAGGTCCATGAGGTTAGTAACCTAAAGGTTATACAGCTGGTAAGTGGACCCCGATTTGAAATCAGGTCAACATTGCACCAGAGTTTGTGTTCCTTTCCTAGTACCTCTCAGCCCCTAACATATGCAATACTAAGTGGCCTTTTTATACCATAACAGTTTGTTTTCTTTTCTTTTCTTTTTTAGTTATTTTTATGAGTACTTTGAAAGTATAAGTCATGGCTCAGGGATACTCCCCAATAAAGGCATACCACAACGCCTTTAAAATAACAGCAGGCCAGTACTTTTGGCTGTAGAGCACCTTTCTAGAAATCAAAGTCCATCTTCATATTACCTTGCAGTATAGCAAACTATCAAGGCCCACTGTGATACTGTGGAACCTGCAGTGACCAACATGTAGAACAACCACTAGCTTTTCTGCAAAGCCTGGAGCCCGCTCACACAACAATGCACAGGGCTGCCTCAAACTGTATGTCCCTCCTCTCTTCTTGCCACACAGTCCCCCAGAGAGTCTGCAAGCAATGTTCCCAGGGTGCAGGATGATGTACCCACTAGCTGCCTGTTGTTGCTGCTCCCTGCTTTATCTATACCCTGTAGCTTTTAGGCCTCGGTGCTCAGATTTCTCAGGCATGTTGCTGATGGTGCAAAATTCCAATGTAAAGTTCTCAAAGTGCTTTCTGTTGGGACTGTGTGTAGCTTTTGAATTCCATCAATTTGGAATTCTGAAAACCGAGTATCCATTATTCAGGGTTAGTAGTAGTCTTACATTATCAACAATAAACATTCACTGAAAGCCTTTTATGTCTGGGGCTCTGAGCCGCTACCTATCAGGCTCACCCTGTGACAACTTAATACAGTCTAGGAGGTTGCATGCTCCCATCCGGGTGAAGAGACACTGACCCATTACAGCTTTGATACGGTGCTCCTCCAAAGTAGTGAGATGTGAGATGGCTAAATTTCAATGAGGCAGGGGTAGTCAGAGACACAACATGCTCCCAAGTGGTGAGTTATTGCTGTAGGATGTACATGAGGTGAGCAGAAACCCTAGGAAGAATTTTCTGAATGTGCACTATGTGTCAGACTCTGTACAAACATTAACTATTGTAGGTCATATTCCGCAGGAAACAGAATTTGGGGTGGAAGTTCAGTGGGAGGTGATCTCCTCACCAATGACTGAGAAAGGTGTAGGGCACAGCAAGGGGCAGAGGAGCAAGTGGAGTGATGATACCAATCCTCCTTTGGGAAGCCCCTGGAGCTGGAGTGTCCTTCAGAATTGTCCTTCAGTGAGGTCAGCAGGGAGGCCTTTGTGGCCTCCCCACACACAATTGATGTCATTACATACTGGCTGACCCTAGGGAGGAGCCATAATTTGGGGTTACTGACTCCCTTCAGCTGAAGGCACTTTTGGAAGAGGCTTAGCTGAGAACAGTCAAAATGTAAGTCCTGGCAGCATGGGAGGGAGGTGGGGAGTGTTTGGTCCTGAAAGCATGATCTGAGTAGCATATCACAGCATTCACTACATCATATTATTTAATCAATGTGACTTCTATGACACAGTTATTACAGTCATCATTTTCAAATGAGGAAGCTGAGGCTCTGAGATGTCATCTAACCTATCTAGGTTCACATAGCCAGGATTTGAACCCAGGTCAGACTGCTTAAATCCATATGCTTTCTAACATCCCACTCTGCCTGAGAAAGGAAGCAAATATATGGTAGTGGAAAGAGAACTGACTCTGGGTGGTGAACATGTAATGCAACACAAAGATGATGTGTTGTGGAATGCAGACGATGTACACCTGGAACCTATGTAATTTTTGCTAACCAATGTCACCCCAATATGTGTAACAATAAACTAAATACATACACACATACATACACACATACATAAAAACTTCAAAAAAAAAAAAAATGGAAGGAAGCAAAAGGAAAAGCAGAAAGAGGATGGAGTAACCTCACCTACTCCATGATCTTGTCAGAAATAGATTAGAAGCTGCAGATAAAGTGGTTAAAAAGCACAGAGTCTAGAGAAGAATCCTGGCTGGCTTTGAATGTCAGCTGTGCCTAAGTTTCCTCATTTGTAAAATGGAGATAATAATAGTACATGCCTCAAGTTTAAGTGAAATAGTAAGTATAGTTCATGCCAACGACTTAGCATTGTGCTGGGCCCGTACTAAGCACCTGCTAAACCATTATCATAACATTCCCATTTATGGTAAATCTTCTGACAGTGCAGAAAATGTTCTCTTTACTTTTCTGCTGAGTCTTGTCCACAATATCCAAAAAAATGATACCTCCCTCTAGGCACCCTACACATAGCCTCATCCCCAGTAAATGCTCTCAATTGCTCCATGGACCTGGATATTTTAAGAATCCAACTTTTAGGTGGTTGGGGTAACTTCAGAAATCTGAAAAGGAACCAAGTGCCAATCATACCCAACCCTTCAGTGCATAATCCTGGAAGCCAGAGAGAGAGAGAGAGAGAGAGAGAGAGAGCGCTGTTAAAATAGCTCTTTCTAGTCTGCCAAACAAAATACCTTTTATGGAAGTTAGTTTTTAGAAATCTTGGACTGTGCAAGAGTGGAGGCTGTTCAACTCCCAAAGAAGCCTCAGTTGAGTTTTGTAATCCATATCCCACAGCCTGGGGAGGGAGATCATTAACTTTGCTGCTGCAATTTTACCATTACTTCCTCTGGATAGTAAAGCACAGGGAGCTAAACCCTCAGTGCATGTTTCTTAGGTGTGTGGCCAGTATTTTATTACCACATACCCTCTGGAGTCACTCAATAACTCAAAGCGAATTTTGCCCTCAGCTCAGTTCTGCCCACCATGTAGCCACATAAAAAAGCACCCAGAAGGTTGTCGACCACTCTTTTAAAAACGAATTTTAAGGAGAAAATTATTTATCCAAGTATAGTGGGTTAAATGGTGGTCCCCAAAATGATATGTCCACCTGGAACCTATAAATGAGACTTTATGTGGGAAAAGGGTTTTGCAGATGTAATTAAGTTAAGGATTTCACAATGAGATCATGCTGCATTATCTGGGTAGGCCTTAAATCCAATAGCAGGTGTCCTTATAAAAGAATGGCAGAGGGAAATTTGAGACACATGGAAAAGGCCAGTGAAGATAGAGGTAGAGATTGGAGTTACTATGTATCCACAGCCAAGAAGTGCATGCAGCCATCAGAAGCTGCAAGAGGCAGGGCAGATTCTCCCTTAGAGCCTTCAAAGAGAGTGCAGCCCTGCAGATACCTTGATTCCAGACTTCTGGCCCCCAGAACTGTATAAAAGAATAAAATTCTGTTCTTTTAAGCCACCAAGTTGGTGGTCATCTGTTACAGCAGCCACAGGAAACTCACGCAGGGTCCGGCACAAATAACGCCCCCTTTTTATGAGCGGGTAATCTATACCAAATCTTTTATTACAAAATCATAAGCATATAATTCTGTAACATAACAATATCATAACTACATGAACATAACTACTTTAAAAAGGGTGTTACTTCTGCCAGATCCTGTACACCGGTAGTTTTCTGTATAACCCATAAGTGTATCTACACTATCCATCAAGATGTTCCTAAGTTTTTATATATTAAATAAATTTAAAATACCTGTTATAAATTATATGATTTTTATTTTAAAACAATACATAGCAACTATCCATTGCCCAATGAGTGTTTGCTCTACATATTTTTCAGAATAAAGACTTAGAAGGCTTTATACCCAAAATGCACATGTGTTGGGAGTTCCCTGGTGGTGTAGTGGCTAAGGCTTCGGCGCTGTCAACGCTGCAGCCTGGGTTCGATTCCCAGCCAGGGAACTACCCACATTAAAAAAAAAAAAAATGTACATATGCCTAAGACCTGTGCTCTTGTTCAGACTTGAGGAAGTCACTTCTTTGATTAGGCCAGTCTTCCTTACTGATCTGGAAATATTCAGTTCTTTTCCCCTCAGTAGACCCAGACCAGAGATCAAGAATTCAAATGTTCATAGGAGCCAGGCAGGCATATTCTTTTTCAAAAATTATTATGTAAATATAGTTGGTATACATCTTATATTGGTTATATTAGCTTCAGGTATACTATGTAGTGATTTGACATTTTTATAACTCATGTGATCACCCCATTAATTCCAGTAATCATCTGTCACCATGCAAACTTATTGCAATATTATCGACTACATTCCCTTTCCCTTTCAATGAAGTGGGTCCATAAAAGATATTCGGGCCTATTGGGTCCTATGGCAAATCAGGAAGAGTGTCCTCATCTCAAGTTACAGCTACAATTCAGTTCCAACTGCATTGTCATAGAGGTCAGGCTGAAATTTACCAAATCTTCTGATTTTTCAAGAGACACTGGAAATTTGGATTTTTTTTTACATAAAAATCTTCTGGGGTTTTTTTTTTTAATGTGTGCATTTAATTCAAATTCTCTTAAAACATTTTTCAGGCCAAATAAAACATGTGATTTAGCTCACAAGGTTTCCACCTGTGATCTGTAAATGAGAGCCATTTGACTCTTCCCAGAGGGTAAAAGAAATCTAGGCTTCATAACACAATCCCTGGGCTCCTTCGTTGGAAGAGATATGAAAAAAATTCCTCTCATTCTTTGGTGATGAAATTAGAGCCTTGAACACAAGATATAGATAATTTTGTAATCAAGTTATTCTGCCACATGAATTTTTTCTTTTTTTTGTAAATTTTTCTGCTAGGTAAGCACAGTGCCAGTCATGTGGTAAATACTCAATGAATTAGGCAGCTAGCATCTTTGATATGATGGGTATAAATTTTCTCCTCCTCTTTTGGATAGTCCAAGAGTTAGGAAGGGGTTGGGTAAGTTGCTCCTTGAAAATGGTGGAAGAGCCTCTATTCCTCAAGCTATTTCTTTGGAAGATATTAATTGACCAAACCCACAAGACCTGTTCAAAGGCAAGTGGCCTAATTTGTTTCATTATCATCAGTGCCAAGCAGAACTTACAGGAAACTTCCATTTTGATACCAAAAGGAATGGCTCTTAGTGTTCACTCTGGTCCCCAGTTCTGCTGCTCTCCACCCACTTCAAAAGACATGAAAGCAGCTGCTCTACTTGGACTTTTCCACCCATGGGGTCCCCTCTGCCTCTTGGACAACCCAGCTCTAACATCCCTCAGAGGATAGGGTTTGGAGAGTTGAATGAAGAAAAGGCTTTTAATTCCCCCAAGAACAAAAGCAGGACCACTACCAAGGCTGCTTGGAGGAGTGGGTCAAGGATCAAGAGGGAGAAATTTTCCTTATATATAAACTTTGGAGTCTGTGCAGGAATCAGAAATCACTGATCTCTGGATTCCATTAACAAAGCTAACAAGCCAAGTTATGTCCAGGAAGATCAACAGTAGACCAAAGATACAGGCAAGAGAGACAGGGAGGCATTTATTTTGGGTAGGACTATAAAAACACTTGCACTGGTATCCTCAAAATTTTGGACTTCTGAGTCTAGAGGGCAGTCTTCCGGGTTCAGGATATGTAGCTTCCAGGCCTAGGATAATGACTTGCTCTCAATGGGGCTCATTCAAGTTCATCACTCAATGATCTCTAAGAAGCTGTGTGAATGAGAGAAAGCCTCTGCCTCTCTGTTTCAGCTTCTTCTCTAAAATATGGCTAACATCAGCACACTTTGTTGTAGAGAACTCTTGCGCAGATCAAAAGAGAAAAATACATGTTTTAAATATAGACGATATGCTTAAAAATTTGCCCTTTGAACGTTAGAAATGTCCTTGAGTAAACTGCCAACTCCTCACAGAACAGATAAAGAAACTTTTATTTTGCCCGGAACAAAAAGATCCTGGCTACTCCATTAAAACTCTAACATAGCCTTGCAGTGTTATCCAAGAATTTGTTACACGTTTCGTAAACACTGTTAGCCAGGATGACTCTGATTAGATAGATAACTGTAATTTAAGATTATGACATTTATCCCAAAGGTTTTTGAAACAACATTAATTCCATGTATTACAACTAGAGGGTCAAATTAAACAGTTCTTTTAAAGTTTATATAGGTTTTGTAATAACCATGCATTTTGATATTAATAACAAAGTAGTAGTAGGTCAGCATTTATAGTGCAATTATAATTCTATCAACTGAATCTGGAATTTAAAATAATAACTAAGCTGGTATTCTCCATACTGTCTCTGTTTTAACTCAGAAGGTTATATAGTCTACTTTTCAAATTTCAGAGTTTAAGATGTTAGAACAGTGGTTTCAATTGACTTTTTAGACTTTAGAGTCTTAGGCTTGCCTTTTTAAACTATCAATAACACTACTGTTATAAATGCAGTCATTCCATGTTTTATGGAGAAAATAACTTTAAAAATACTGAAATAATCACTGTCTACTATTTTTAAGTGCTTACCAGACACTTTTAAGACTCAATAATGAAAACAAAATAATTATAGAACTTGAAGGGACATAAGAGAACTAGTGGCTTCTCCAATTTTACAGATAAACAAACTGGGCCCAGAGGTCAGGGAGAACTGACCTGCCTAAGCTGGTGTTACTAAATTATAGCCAAGCTTACTCCAAATAAAGCCTATTGATAGAGAATTATTTGAGGAAAGTAAATATTATAAATTAGTGTATTTGTGCAAGCACACCCCTCCTTTTACTGTGGATGGGTTAAATGTCAGATACACAATATAATTTAGAAATTGATATATTTTGAACTTACAATAGTTGAACATGAAGGTCTGCTCCTTGAGTTTATAATATGAAACAAAGTGAAACTAATTAGACTAGGCATCATGGAATATTCCAGAAATGGGTTGAGCTGACCTTAGACCCAGCCTATGGTCATCCATATCAGAATCACCTAGAACAGTAGAATTGAAAGTTGTTTCATTTGTTTTTTTGCTCACAATCCCTAAAATAATTTTTTTTATCATAAGTTGATGTAGTTGAAACAAATGTGATTTCTGACATATTGCAAATATAGACAGTCTTAAATAAAATGCTCACATCAAATTTAAATATATCTAAAATAATATCAGTATTACAATGATTGGTTGCTATTATACATCATACATAAAAAAAAACCCTGAATAATCCCTTCTTTGAAATCTTTCTTTTACTCCAATTCTACCACATAATTTTATCCTATAGTAATATTTTATATCCTGTTTAAAAGATTTTTATTAATCACTCTATCATAATTCTCTGTAACAAAAATATTAATATAAATTGAATTTATGAATTTTATTTTATTTTCTGTGACTGTAATTCTCTAGGTGTTAAAATTGTTGTTCTGATTTAATTTATCATTATAACTCCTATCAATATGCAATAACATAAAACAATATTTTGTTAAAACTCACTAAACATGTTAATTATACCTCAATTTAAAAAAATCACTGAACATAAAGTATAATTTTTTAATAGGAATGTCTCTTTTAATGACATTAATGGAACTTTATTTTTTCAATTAGTTCATGATCCATAGTTTAATATGACTCATTGTTAGAACAAAACATGGTTTCATATCACTTTTATTCCTTTTTTTCAAAGAAATGGAAACACTGAGAAATCTTGTCATATTTTAAAAGTAGATTTTAAAAGTAACAAAGTTATTTATTTTAAAAGTAACAAAAAGAATTCTGTTATTGCAATGTCAGTCAAGTTTTGAATTCCTTCTAGTTATAGTTTGAAAAATCATAAAATTATAAGTCATCAAACATGATATTTAATGATCTATCAACCGGACTAGATTCTCCTTCAGACTGATAAAAGTATTGCATTAGAAACCTCCTAATTTGTAAAAGAGTTTGTTACTCAGTCACTAGAGTCACTCACTTTCTCTATTTCTTGATAAAATCTAACAAAAAGATTTTACCAAGGCTTATTATTCATTATACTTGTTACTCTTTCACTTTGAAATATCATGTTTAATTCTTTAGAGTTAAGGCTGGAAAAATAGTATCACTCTTAATTTCATCAAACTTTAGCCAACTCATTTATTTTTCAGTAAAATGTCTTTATTTTTAATTTTCAGCTTTATTGAAGTATAGTTGACAAATAAGAATTGCTTATATTAAGCAATGATATATTATGTGGTATATTGTGAAATAATGACCACAGTCAAGCTAATTAACATATCTGTAAACTCATATAGCTACCATATTCTTCCCTCCTTCCCTCTCTCCTTCCCTCCCTCCCTTTTTAAAAACTTTTTAAAATTATAGTTGACATATAATATTATATTAGTTTCAGATATACAACACAGTCCTTAGACATTTATATAACTTATGAGATGATCACCCCAATTAATCCAGTACCCAGCTGACACCATACATTATTAGGATACTACTGATTATATTCCCCATGCTATACTCTACACCCCCACGACTATTTTGTAACTACTAGTTTGTACCTCTTAATTCCTTCCTCCCTTCACTTACGCCCCAATCCCTCTCCCATCTGGTAACCTTCAAAATGTTCTTTGTATCTATGAGTTTGTTTCTGTTTTGATTGCTCATTTATCCTATTCTTATAGATTCCATATATAAGTAAAATCATATGGCATTTATCTTCCTCTGTCTGACTTATTTTACTCCACACAATACCCTCTGGGTCCATCCTTGTTGTTGCAGATGGCAAGATTTTGCTCTTTCTTATGGCTGAGTAATATTCCATTGTATGTATGTATCACCTCTTCATCCATTTATCCACTGATGGATACCCAGGTTGCCTCTATATCTTGGCTATTGTAAATAATGCTGCAATGAGCATATGGATGCACGTGTCCCTTCAAAGTAGTGTTTAGGGTTTCTTTGGGTAAATACCCCAAAGTGGGATTACTGGGTCCTTCTTTGTCTTTCATTATAGCCTTTGTTTTAAAGTTTATTTTGTCTGGTGTAAGTATTGCTACCCCAGCTTTTTTGTTTTCTTTTCATTTTCATGAAATACCTTTTTCCATCTTTTTATTTTCAGTCTGTGTACATCCTTGGATCTGAAGTGAGTCTCTTGTAGGCAACATTTATAAGGGTCTTGTTTTCTTATCCATTCAGCCTCCCTATGTCTTTTGATTGAAACATTTAATCCATTTATACTTAAAGTAGTTGTTGATAGATATATAGTTATTGCCACTTTCTTATTCATGTTTTTTATCTTTTATTCTTTTTCAAATAAGTCCCACTAACCTTCCTTGTAATACTAGTTGGGTGGTGAGGCACTCCTTTACCTTTTTTGTCTAGGAAACTGTCATTCCATTTTTTAAAAATTTGTCATTCCATTTTAAATGATAGCTTTGCTGAGTAGAGTAATCTTGGTTGTAGGTTCTTGGTTTTCACCACTTTGAATATTTTTATGCCAATCCCTTCTGATCTTTAAAGTTTCTGTTGTGAAATCAGCTGACAGTCTTATGGGAGCTCTCTTGTAGGTAACTTAACTGCTTTTCTCTTGCTGCTTTTAAGATTCTCTCTTTGTCTTTAAGATTTGGCATTTTAATTAGGATGTATCTTTGTGTGGGCCTGTTTGAATTCATCTTGTTTGGGACTCTCTGTACTTCCTGGGCTTGTCTGTCTATTTCCTTTACCAGGTTAGGGAAGTTTTCCATCATTACGTCTTCAAATATGTTTTCAATTTCTTCCTCTTCTGGTACCCCATGAGGCAAATGTTGGTACACTGTAAGGTCTCAGGGAATCATCAGGTTGGGGCGAATAGTGTTGTTAGCTAAGATGATAGAGACTCAAATATGGTGCCTGCCTGTGTTTGCACACTGAGTGTTGGAGGGTTCCACAAAGGAACTATGGCTCTGTCACCACTTCTGTCTGGGAGAAAGCTGCTCCTCCTGCTCTTACTCTGAACTCAGACAATTCAGCTCCTCCCGCTATGTCCTTGGTGTCTTTCAAGCTGCTGTCTTAATGCAGGAGCTCTGAGCGAGTGAATCCATCAGTGAGTTAAGTCCTTTAAGAGGAACACCTGGGACTCTAGCAGCACTTTGTCTCACTCAGTCACAATCTCTGCTGGTTTTCACAGCCAAAAGTTGTGGGGACTTCTCTCCCTGGCCTCAACGTATCCTTTTGTATTGAAGGACCCTCAACTATCAGTAGCTTGGTACTTTTTGATTGAGCTGCTGAATTTTCCCCAGAAGGGAGCTCTCCAATCTCCCACCTGAGATATTTAAGTTCAGCTGCAATTATTTGGGGAGCTGTCTTACTGTCTATATGTTGTCTTTACTTTGAACTCTTATTTTTAGCATGGCACCTCATCCCACCTCAGCTATGCCTGACATCCTTGGGACTAAGCCTCTGTAGGTCAACCTCTTCATGGGGTGAACATTCTACCTTCTGCTGGAAGTTGGGAGGAAGAGGCTGTCAGCTGGCTGTTAGGGCTGGGAAGGCCATCTTGGGATCTAATTCATCTTACATAGATTTTCAACTACTCCTCACTGGTTTTCAGGCCCTCTTTGCCCCCCTGCCTTTAGAGGTGCCTGGCATCTTCTATTCCTGAAATTTTCAGAAGTTCAGGGGAATTAATCTGCTTGTTGCTTATTGACTCTCTTCCTTACAACCACTTAGTTTTCAGCATTCTCTGTTACTAGTTCTCTCCTATCCATCTGTTTTCCAGTTTCCAAATAACTACAGTCATTTCCTTGATTTCTATCGTCTCTTATGTGTGTGTGAGTGTGTGTGTGTGTGTGTGTGTGTGTGTGTGTGTGTACTTTCAGGTTTATGCCTTTTTTATTTCTTTACTATCCATTTAGTGGGATTCCAAAAGGAAGTGCAGACAAACATATATGTTAAATCTGTTGTTCTCTAGAAATCACTTGTATTTCTTTAAAAAGAAAAACACATCATTTTGAAGTAATTATAGGTTCACAGGAAGTTGCAATAGTAGAGGCTTTGTGTACACTTCACCCAGCTTCCCCCAATGGTAAAATCTTACTTAACTACCGTATAATGTAAAATTAGGAAATTGACAGTGATATCATCCACAGACATTATTTCACCAGTTTAATATGCAGTCATGTGTGTGCATGTGTGTATTGTTTTGTGCAATTTGATCACACATATAGATTCATGTAACTACCACCACAATCAAGATACAGAAATCTTCTATCACCATAAATCCTTCATGCTTCCCCTTTATAATCATGCCTACCCTCCTCTCCCCAGCTCCCAATCCCTAGAAATCACTAATATGGTCTCCATCTCTATAATTTTATCCTTGAGAGAATGTTACATAATGGAATTATGTAACATGTAACCTTTCAATATTGGCTTATTTTTACTTAGCATAATTTTCTCAAGATCCATTAAAGTTGTTGTATACACTGATAGTTTTTCATTTTTATTGCAAAGTTCTATTTCATGGTACAAATGTGTAAGAGTTTGACCATTTACCCAACTGAAGGACATTTTAATTGTTTCCAATGTCTGGCCATTAGAAATAAGTACATTGCTTTTTTTTTTTTTATATGAAAATCAGAAATTTTTATTTATATATATATATATATATTTTTTAAATTTATTGGGGTGACATTATTAGTAAAATTACATAGATCACAAGTGTACAATTCTATGTTACATCTTCTATGTGTTGTATTATGTGTTCATCACCCAGAGTGAGTTCTCTTTCCATCACCATGTATTTGTGTCCCTGTCCATTCTCCCCCACCCCCCTCCTCCCTTTACCCTCAGATAACTACTAAATTATTGACTGTGTCCATGAGATTTGTTTCTTTGTTGCTTTTGATTTTATGTTAACAATCAAACTAAATTTTCCCATCTCTTTCCTTTATTTTCCCCACTCTCCCATCCCTCTTCTCATCTTAAAGAAATCCCTCTAAAGTTCTTTGTCATGCTGGATTGATGATGATGTATTTCTTTAGCTTTTCCTTATCTGAGAAACTCTTTAACTGTCCCTCAATTTTGAGTGCTAGCCTCGCTGGATACAGAATATTCTTGGTTGTAGATCCTTGATTTTCATCACATTGAGTATTTTCTGTCAGTCTCTTCTGGCCTGTAAAGTTTCTGGTGAGAAATCAGCTGAGAATCAAATGGATGTCCCTTTATAAGTTCCTACTTGCATTTCTCTTGCTGTTTCTAGAATTTTCTCTTTTTTTTTTTTTTTTTTTTTTTTTTTTTTTTTTAATTTTTTTTTTTTTTTTTTTTTTTTTTAACTTTTGCCATTTTAATTATGATGTGTCTTGGTGCATTCTTATTTGAGATCATCTTGTTTGGGATTCTCTGTGCATCCTGGACTTATATGTCTATACTTCGCCAGGTTAGAAAATTTTTTAGTTATTATTTCTTCAAATAATTTACTGATCCCTTGCTTTTCCTCTGTCCCTTCTGGCACTTCTGTTATTCTGATATTTTTACATTTGATATAGTCCCAGAGGAATCCCAAACCATCCTCATTTTTCTGGATTCTCTTATCTATCTGTTCTGGTGGGGTGTTTTCTGTGGCTTTTCCTGCAAATCATTGCTTTGCGCTTCTATTTTATTTAGTTTAGTGACTTTTATTCTGTTCTTCATTTCAGTTGATGTAGTCATTAACTGAAACGGTCCTTTATCATGGTTTGTAAATCTTATTTAATGCTTGCTATCTCTCTGTTGAAATTATCATTCAGTTCCTTAAGCATTTTTATAACTGTTGCTTTGACCTCTGTTTCTGATGAGTCATCTGTTCCCATTTCTTTATTTTGAGCTGCCTTTCTCTGGTTTCTCCTATTTATAGGCTCTCTGTAGCCTTGCTGCTACAGTGTCTTTGATTTTTGCTGCTTATACTGGGCAGGCAGAGGTTATGGGGCTGGGGCATTTGCGGCTTCATTTTCTTCCTGTGGCTCTGGGAGTCGGGCAGGAAGTTTGGGTGTGATTGTGCCTTTCTCTTCTCAGTTTGCCTCTGGGCAGATTCTGCCCTATGCCTTGATGTCAGTACTCTTTGCTGGTCTTTCAGATCATTCTGGTTGTGTGCCAAGAAATGCATGAAGCCGCCTCTCTCCTTCTCCTTTCTGGATGGAGCATTCACACTGTGGCTCCTTACCACCCAGTCACTCCCTCTCCTCTGGGAACCAGAGTGAAGTCTGGCCACTGTAGTTTGTGGACCAATCTGCACTTTCTAGGGCCAAAGTGAGGTGGGTACAGTATCTCACGCCCCCACCTGTGGGCCCTCTTTCCTCTGTCTCCTGGACTGGGTGAGGCCCAGAGTGCTCTCCCACCATCTTCTTCCTCCTCCCTCCCCCAGCAATAGAGTTCCCAGTGGGGACCCATGCTACAGCCATGTCTCTGTACCGCAGCCCATTTCCACTCTTTCCTTTTATTTTTCCTTTGTTTAACCCTCTGCCTGCAAGTACCTTAATGTGATTGAATGTTGTGTAGAGGGTCTTGGTTGAGGTACAGGTGTTTTATTAGTTGTAATCATGAGAGGAGTTTTTCAAAGTTCCCTCTGTCATTTTGTTACTGTCCTCTACATTGCTTTTCTAATAAATAAAAAAACCTAAAATATAAAATTCAAAGAAGCACCACAAATATTGAGAATGATACTACCTTTACTCTTTTCAAAGAGAGGGGAAAGTTTTGCTTTACCATTACAAATCACTGGTAAGTTCTTTGTCTAAAGCCCTCTCTACTCAGCATTAAACTGAACTGTGTCCTCCTGAAATCGCAGCACATCTGTGCTGCAGCAAGGAGGCAGGCCTGGTCTTGGTTCAGTTAATTAACCAGTGAATTTACACCCTTGGCAAGACCAGGCTCTCATATTTTTTGAGACATCTGTTAAAGTCCCTAAGGTCATTCTCCATAATGATGTGGTCAGTTACAACTGAATTATAGTTGATTTGTCCAACAAATTTCTCATTGTTAATAGGGTAGTTCAATTGTTTGAGATTTATTTAAACTCTCACAAAGCCATGCTCAACCACACAGAGAACTTGGTAGATGGTATTGTAGTAATCGTTATGGTTTTAGGTAAAAATAATTCTTTTAACAATGGTTACTAGCATCACAAAACTTTTTGAAGGGACTCATTCATTCATTGAGCATATAATATGTCCTAAGTACTATTTTAGGTACTAGGAAAATGATGATGACCCCCCCTCCCCCCAAAAGAGGTTATGGTTACTATCCCTCATGAAGCTTATATTCTAATGGTGGATCACAGATAAATTAAAAAATCACAGATAAATGTGAAATGAGAACTAAGTTCTACACAAGAGGGGTATATAGTGCCATGAAATTGTATAATAAGCTATTTGATCTAGGTGCTGTTGGTTATGAAAGGCTTTCTGAAAAAGTGAAAGTTGAACTGAGATTCAAAAGATGAATGGGAGAACTCCCTGGTGGTGTAGTGGCTAGGCCACGGCCCAGGTTTGATTCCCAGCCAGGGAACTACCCCCGCCCCCCAATAAAAAAGGATGAATGGGTATTTTATTAGCAGGATTCAGATATGAAAACAAAGCCTATGCCAGGCAGTTTAATGGAGGGGATTTAATTTAGCAGATGAATTATGAGTTACTAGGGTGTGAAGAACAAACAGGATAGTGAGGTAACTCAGAGATTAGCAACAGCAGAAAGCTGCAGTTACCTCAGGGCTTGGGTGACATAGTATAGAGCCCAAGAACCAGGGCTGGTGGTGAGAGCTGGTAACACAGGTGAAGGGGCTGTGTGCAGAAGCTGGAACTATAAGGGTGACATCGACACTGCCAGGAGAGGCTTCACAAGTTGGGAGAGGAGAGTTACCCAGGTGTCTGCCTGCCTCCTGCTCTTTAATTTCCTCCCAGTGCTTTCCACTAGCCAAATATAAGCTAGAAGCCAATTGGAAAGAAAGCCTAGACAATGAAATTTGCATGGGTCAGCCCCATACTATATGGAGCAAAAGAGAGATGAAATACAAGGTCAGTCTGGAAAGTATCCAGCCATGTAATATGAAATACAGAGGCATTTAGTGAAGATACTGTGTAAAAATCTCAGACACAGTAGTTTTTGGAATCCCCAGATGAGCTTCCAGTGCTCATGTTGTCAATCACCGATCATTGTTGACTGCAGCCCATATGTGTTCCACATTCTCTGTGTTCTGCTTGCTGCAGGTCTTCCAGATTCTCGACCACCTTTGAAGGACTTGTGCCACACTTTCATTTGTGAAGCACTCATTGCATCATCTCCAAAACCCTAATGAATCATCCGAATAGTTTCCCCGGAGGAACGTTCAAGCTTAATGCAAAATGTGATGCAGATTCGTTGTTCTACTCGCTTAGTCATTTTAAATACCACAGCTACTTGGGACACATGTTCACTCAACGGCATCCAGCACCCCCATTGACTAGTACAGTGAAGTCATCATTGTCCACAAATGCACATTCCAATCCACTCTCCTTGGCTGCCAGGTTACATAGATGTTGTGCAAACCATTCTCATTACATCGACAATGTCTGGATTTTTTCTGGACAGATCTCACATACTTGAGCGAATGAATGAGGCAAAGTCAGTAAGGGAGAGAGGTGGCTGGAGCAGGCAGGGAACAGCTTTCTAGGCAAAGGGATGACATGTACAGAGGTCCCATGGCTAGAGGGGACACTGTGTGGTTGAGAAACATGATGGAAGGCAGAGAGAAAGATGAAGGTGAGAGGAAGGTAAAACTAGACCACGCAGGTACAGTAGGCCATGTTAAATTATGGGTTTTAATGGAAAAGCAATGAGATGTCAATGAAATTTTTTAAACAAGGAGTCATTGTACCTGACAGCTGTACTTGAAATTAAAAAAGAAAATTATTGGCTATTGTGCAGAGATGAGGATACATGCTATCAACAGGAAAATTTTATGAATGCTAAAGACCAGTAAGACAAAACAAAACGCCAGTGAAGTCCTTGATCATCAGTGAAAAACCAAATCAAATTGGCATATAGACAGAGAATGAATACCAAAGAATATAGTTCTCTAGATCTGTTTGAAGGCCTCTGCAGCAATAGTTGTAGCAATTTTGATCACCTTCTTCAAGAAAAAGAGAAGAAAAATATTTTTTAATGCTTCTAAATGCTAAGTGACACTAGGACCCTCTCTCTCTCTAGCTCTCTCTCTCTCTCTCTCTCTCTCTCTCTCTCTCTCTCTCACACACACACACACACACACACACATTTAATTTTTACAATGATCCTATGAGATAGGTATTATTACCTGCAAGTTACAGGTGAACAACCAGAAGCTACCAAAGGCTCAGGAGGAATGTTCTAGTTTACTCAGCTAGGAAGTAATGGAATCAGGATTAAAAGCTCAAGCTTTCCTGATTTGAAAGCCTAACTTTTTGCTGTGGATGGTAAACTGAGACCTTTCTCAGATTCCAGTTTCTTAGGCAATCCATTAGTAGCACACAGGAACCATTCTTAATGCCATTCAGGTTGAGGAGATAAAATATGGCTTCTCACATCACAGCAATGCTTCCTGTTGTACTATTTCCCTGAGTGCATGGTGGGCACTAACAAACAAAAGCAAGACACCCAAGTGGTTGCCATTTCCTTATTTAAAATGGGACAACCACAAAACTGATGGGAATAAGACACTCTAAGGACCCAATGACTCAATTCTGATAGAGCAAGGAGCAGTCACCAGGGGTGACTCCATTCTTGACAAGGCCACTAAAAAGAATACCAAGTTATGTAGGCTGTACAAATGACCACAAAGCAAAGCAGTTATGGAGAATTTATGACTCAAGACACATATAGCCTCCCTGCTTTTGAGGGAGGCACTCAGACTAGACTCTAGACAACTAGAGACCAGAGGGAGGCAGGGGAAGCCTTTAACAGGTCAAGAGAATAGCGTGTCCACATGCTGCGGGATGATCAGAGCAATGGCTGAATCTGGAGCTAGAGGTGGGTTTGAAGTCTGAACTGGTGGGCAAAAGCAAGTAGAGAACCCAGTGGCTGACAAAGGGTGGTCACCAGTGCCTCCAGTATTTGAGGCTCACTTTGAGGGCTAGCAGATGGACTCACTTCATTTACAGGGCAAAGGTTGCGCTGGACACTTGTAGGCTAAGCCAGCAGTTTTCAAACTTTTTAAATCAGTGAAATATGCTCTGCAAAAGAAATCTTTAGTGGAAGTGTAAACAACCAAAACAAACAAAGTGGAGTTCCTCTGGTGGAAGCTAGCTGTGGGGATCCAAGGTCCTGCCAGGTTGAACCTGCTTCCCCCTTCCCGGGCCTCTTGATGGTCCCACACCCAGAAGTTGAAGTAAAAAGGATTCAGAAATGCAGTCATAATGTTCTCTGTTGTGAAGTTAGATTTGAACCCCTATTTTAAGTATGCCAATTAACTACAATGTCTCAGGTCTCCATTGGATGGAATTCAAAAAGGGAACTTCGAATTAGCACACTAATAATCATTTTCAGTCTGCTCTCTAGGAAGTCCCCTATGGCCCCTATAATTTATCTGGTTAAACCTTTTCCTTGGGGCCAAACAGCTAAACTTGAGCCAGGTGGACTTAAACACACCAACCGGTTCAGATTTTACTTCCAAAGACGAAAGAGAAGTGTGCCAGCATCTTTTTTTCATCCACATAAGGTTCCCAAAAGCAGACCTTAGATCTCAGCCCCCCTCAATAGAAAAGCACAGAGGAGAGGCCCACCCAATATAACCTCAAACAGAGAGGCTCTGCCGCCTTCTCAGACAAATTACACCAAACAACCCAAAGCGAGCACAACTGTCTTTACCAGTTTCATAAGGAATTGCCCTGGGAACCATTCCTTTTCAGACCTAATTATAGAGTCAGTTTTGAATTACAGAACAAGATGGAATGAAAGCCAGTGTTCAACAAGCAGAACAAACACGCCAAGGTAAAATGCAGTGGGCCTTCACCCGGGGGCTGCTGCAGAAACGGTCCTCTTCCGCCAATGCGGGTGCCCTGGAAAGCTTCACACCTCTCCAGGGAGACAGTTCCCGCCACCCGCCACCCGCCACCCGCCACCCCCTACACCCTCTACCCGCCACCCACCCCCTACCACCTCCACCGCCCCCACCCCTTACCACCCCCTCTATAAAGCACTCCTGTAATAATTAAATAAACTACATTTCCCACAATTCTCTGATCGTGCCTGGGTCTATATTTTAAACCAGTTTGTAATTGTAAAAAAAAAAAAAAAAAAGGAGAAATATTTAACTATGACAACCTTTTGACTTACAGAGTTGACTCAGCTCATTTCAAATTTCATCTTATCACCAGTGCCCCAGGCATGTTTTTAAAGATAAGAATACCAAACCATTAGACTATGCCAGGATCAGCAAAGCATAACAGAATAACACTCCAATGTTTTTTACTTTCGATGTATACATTATGCTTCATTCAAACATTAGCATGCATCAGAATCACCTGAAGTCCTGTTTAAACACATTGCTGGACCCCACCCCCACAATCTCTGATTCAGCAGGTCTGGAGGGGGTCCTAAGAATGAGCATTTCTAATAGGTTCCCGGCTGATGCCCATGCTATTGGTCCCAGATCACATTTTAAGACACACTGATTTAAATGATCCACATAGCCTGTCCCAAATCTGTGAGGAAAGCAGGCACACAGTTACCGATTTCTACAAGCTTTAAGCTAGCGGGTTCTGTGGAAATGAAGCCCCTAGCCTTCCCTGACAGTGCTGGGAAGGCTAAAAGGCAAAGCAACTAGGTCAGGAAGATCCAGAAACTGACACTATCTGGTCCAACACTTTTGTTTTTCCCAGTGAGGAAATTTAGGCTTAGAGAAAAATCAATTTGTGCAAAGTCTTCCAATGAGTCTGTGGTTGTGCTAGGACAAAGAACTCAGATGTCACAGCCCTTGCCAGCACTGACGTGAAATGGGACAACTGGACTTGGAAAGGAACCAGGAAGCCAACATGATTCTGAGTCATATGGATTTCTCCATTGGCTCCTACCTTGCCATTTTCCCTGCACTGGCAGAGGTAAAATTCCTCTGCTCAAATCCCCAATCCAGAAATTCCTTCCCTACTTTTTTATTTAGCTCCTTTGTAGCCCAGGACAGGCAGTCAAAATTGGGCAGCCAAGTAGCCACAGCAAATTTTAGTTACAAGGCTGGGAAAATAAATTGACTTTTTTATCTAACTCATCTATGTGACAACAAGCAATGATAGAATCTTTGGAAACACCAACTAAATCCTAAATCAATCTGCTATTCTGTTATTACAAAGAAATTAGCCCTTGAAAAATTGCTTAAGCACACCATCACTCCCACTAGCCACCAGGAGTCACATAAATAGAAGTTTCCACTTGCTAGTGAACAAACTTAACCTCTTCCTCTACAGGCCTTGGTTACAACACATAATTCAGCAATTAGAGTCCCTCAAAGCAGAAAAGAAAACACCTATAAAACTAGTCTTTTTCTAATTCAAGAGACATGAAACCCTTTAGGAGTTTGGGTCAGGGTTCACAACAATCCATTATCTGAAAACATAGATATACAAATAAATCATTATTTTGGTAAAGATACATCTTCTAAACACTACTCAGCTGGCATTGCATTTGTCCTTGAATTGAAGAATGATCACATTTTATTGTCTTAGCCTTGAGCATGGTTATCAATGCCAGTAACTGAGAGGCTTAACGTGAAAGCTGTCCAACTTGCAAATGCCTTTCATTCGATTAACAGGAACTACTGAAAGCACATGGGCTCATAAACTGTTGCACAAATGAAAAATCTGACTTCCCAATGGTTCTTAAAGGTGCCAAGTAAGAGCCTCTGCAGGCCAGTCAGCCAGGGCTGGGGCCGCAACCACAGCTACGTGCTGAGCTTTTTGCAGCTCAGCACCGCCTGTTGCAGCTGTCGTATTGCCCAAAGAAAGTGCTGGCAGCCCCAGGAGAAACATAGGCTTAATTCACTTACAGAAACTTTCCTGAAAGAGTGTTTTAAAAAAGCATTTAAGGCAGGCCAGCTGCACTTATTTTCTTTTTAAATCTCATTACTCTGTCAGGTATTCCCCGTTTATGGCTTTCATACTCTTTACGTGCAATATTAACTATCCTTTGTTGCGTTAAAATTATAGCACTTTAAAACATGCTTAATGATAATTAATGATTTCTTGATAGATTTATTTAGATGTATAACGTCTAATTATCTATGCTACACCGCTCTTGATGTGTGTGTGAGAGACTGAGGGGGTTGGATTCAAGTTATCATGTAGGTGAAAATTGCCAATAACCTGAATAAATCTAGGAAATACTCTCTGTGGTCCTTCATACATTTTGAAAACACTCAGGCCACAAATTCTCCAGTCCTAGCATGACAAAAGACCTTCCTATACCAGCAAGTAAAAATGAGTGCCAGCACTATCTGTAAAGGTAAATATTTGGGGCTGGCAGCTGTTTGCATAATTTGATTTTAAGTGTGACAAGCACCCCACCCAAAAAAACAGCTATGTTATAGACCCAGGTCACGGATGCCTGCAATCTGCCATTAAGGAGTGTGTTTCCATCCCAGTCAGGAACTTTAGAATCATCCTTGACTCCTCTCTCTCTTCTCTGACCCCATTCAATCAATCACCAATTCCTCCTACGTAGCTCTTTACTCTGTCCCTTTATCTTCATTCCCTCTGACAGTATGCTAATTCAGGGCACCAGTCAACTCCTGCCAGGGTGACTGCATTGACTCCCGACTTGTCTCTGTGCCTTAAGTCCGTTCCCCAGCCTTAAGTCACACTGCAACTAATGTGATATTTTAAGATGCAAATCTGATTATGACAATCCCCAGCTTAAAACCATTAGCTGGCTCTTCATAGCCCTGAGGATGAAGGCCAAATTCCTTAACAGGGTTTACATTACAAGGTCCTCATGGTCTGGCCACTGCTGACTGCTCCGGCTTCATCTCTTACCACGGCTGCCCGTCAGCACCCTGACCTCTTTTGGTCCCTCCTTCTTACTACCAGGGCTTTATACATATTGTTCCCTTTGCTTAGAACACTCCCTTCTACTTTCTACTCTTCTCCCAAAAGTCTACACCACCCGAAATTTATCCCTATCTTAGCACTTTCATACTGTGTTGGCTTTACCCATTTGACTGTCAAATTTTTTCTCTAATTAGATTATGTATTTCATGCACACCAGAACTGTCACTTATTCACTACTATGTATCCAGGACCTAGTACAATGCTTGTCATGCAATAGTCACTCAATAAATATTTGTTAAACAGATAAGCAAATGAGTTCTAATAAAGGCCTCATGTTCTATTAACATACTAATGTTGGGAACTCACACTTCAGGGTGAATTAGTTCAGAAGAACCAATGGGCAATTCTTATCCGACAAAGAAAGGCACTGGGCAAGAAGGAAAGAATTAGAGAGGTTAGAATGGCCCTTCCTGGATATAGAGAAAATAGCAACCAAAACTGGAGTTTAGTCCTTGATCTGATCCCGGAGGCTACCACCATCAACGAAAGGTCAGTTCCACGGCATGGGTTGAACATCAAGTTACCTGAACTTGACCCAGTGGCTTCACCCACAGCTGGCCAGATGGCTGTGCCCTCCCAGGCATACATCATGGAGAAGCTACAAGGGCAAAACAAACAGGACTGGACAGACAGACTGTTTTATCCTAGCCAATTTGACTGAACTTGTCTAAATACAGATGGCTGTGACTAACTTTTTGCTTATCGCAGTTCTTGAGAGAAGTATTAAAATCTCGCCAGCCCATGCTTCAGATATTTCCCTCTCCAACTGTGCTATGCCCTTTTATCTGTGATCAGTGTAGAAGAAGGATAATATGTCAGATTGGTTTGTTTATTTCACTACTGACCTCAATCAATCACCCAGTGTTGTTTCTGGGCAAGGGAAAAAAATAACTTTTTCTTCTAACCCATGATTAGGGACCTTCTCCAAGGTTGAGCCATGAGCTCCTGAATGTTTTTCTCTCTGGATTCTTTTCTCGGTAAACCAGTTCTATATCATGGCTTTTACTTTTAGCTTTAAGGACTATACTAATGATTCCTAAATCTAAAACATTCACCCTGATCTTAAAAGCAGACTCCAGGCCCATGTTTGTCATTGTCTATAGGACATTTTCCTGTGAGTAGCTCACCAAGAACTCCAACTCAACAAGTCCAAACTAACTCATAAGCTTGCGTCCTTAAAAAAAATGCCCTTGCTTTTGCCAGTGGTAATACAATTCTCTCAGTCACATGAATACTTCACTCCTTCCACCACAACTTAAACTGCCATCTCCTCAATGAAGCTCACCTTGACCACTCAATTTAAAATGGTGACTCCATGACCCCAGCATTCTTGATTCCCCTGCCACCTGCTCTGTTTGATTCATAACACTTACCACTTTCTATCATACTACATAGTTCGCTTATTTATTTACTATTTATCAGTCTCTATCTAAACCCCATTAGAATGTAAGCACCACTGAACACAAGGATTTGTGTCTGTTTTTACTCACCAATGTTATCCAGTGTCTACAAAAGGGCCTAACACACAGTAGTGGCTCAGCATTAGTTGAATTAATTAACTCATCCAACTAGTATATATAACAAAGAATATACAAGGGCTGTCCAGTAAAATTCCAGGCATAAATGCCTCTATTTTTCATATTATATGGCTGGATACTGTCCAGACAGCCTCTCTCCTCTAATTATAATGTAAGCTCCATAAAGTAGGGAACTTTGTTTTGTTCATTGTGGTGTTCCCAGAATGTAGAATAGTGCCAGGTATCATAAGTATTCAACAAAAATTTGTTGAATGAACGGATAGGAACTCGATGAGTTCCTTTTAGTACCAAGTACTAAGCTAGGTGCCAAGGGATTCAAAGATAATTTAAACAACTAACTATAACATGCAAGAATGAAAATATATAATAGAGTTAGGAATAAAATGTCATGGGAGCTGAGAAGTGACAGCATCAAAGATAATTCACACCTGGGTCTTGAAGATGTTCATCTGTTCTATATGCCAGGAATGGGGCAATGGTTCTCATATGCTACTTGCATATGAATCACCTGGGACTCTTGTTAAAATGCAGATTCTGGTTCAGTGTGCCTGAGTTGAGCCCTGATATTTTACATTTCTAACTATGTTCCAGGTGATGCTGAGACTGCTGGTACTCAAACCTCACAATGAGTAACAAGTATGCTAACCTCATCACCCATTCTCCCATTTAGTTTTTGGTTTTGGTTTTTTTGTGACCCCAGTTTTGTTCATGTATCTAATCCTCCTTCCACCAGTACTCAGAGGAAGTGATCCTAGCCGCAGCAACTGGGTTAGACTGGGACTGAGCTCAAAGCCAGTCAGTATAAAACATTCTTCTGGATGATTACTGGGAGAGAATGAGGATGGAAACTAAGGATTTACAGTCCGTATTTAGGGGAATTGTTTCTCTTTTCCTTCTGCTGTTCTTAAACAACGAAATATATGGTTTGGCCACTATATGCAGCCATCCTACAACATGAAGCACATCCATCTCAAGGTGAAGCCAATGCCAAAGTCACTAAGTGGAGAAGGGGAGTGAACCTGTATCTTTAGTGACATCACTCAGCTGCTGAAACTCAAATTTACTCTACTTCTGATCTGATCTAATAAATGTATTTATTGTTTAAGTCTATTTGTGGTCAAGAATTCTCTCATTCACAGCAGAGAATCATCCTAATCATTATATATGACTATTTTAGGGAATAAATATTTATTGAACATCTACTATGGCTCAGACACCATCCTAAGGAAACAAGACAGATATAATCCCTACCCTCATAAAGTTTAGAAGATAAAATAATTTGATAGAGTCCAAGTTGATGAGAATAACAAAATATCACTTTATTTATTATTTATATCCTTAATTAGAGACTCCTTCCTGGCTCTGCTTCTGAAGTGATTCTTATTAATCCACTGTTGCCCTGGTACGACTGCCCTAATTCTGAATCAGAGCTTTGTCTCCCTGCACCTGGAAATTGCAATGGTGTCCTAATACCCCTCTCAGACTCAATATACAAACTACTACCCCATCAATTTTCCTGAAGGATCAAATTCATGGAACAAAAACCTCAAGGGACCCTCCTTGCTTATAGCGGTGATTTTCAAACTTTTTTATTAAAGCCCAAAAACAACAAACAAACAAACAAAACAGTTTCTTCAAAGGCCAAAAAAAAAAAAGCTTTTTACAGAAAGTCGCTGAGTATAAAATGGATAAACCAGTGTTGTGCTGTGTAAGTAGGAAGGGGTGAGGGGCAACCAAAGTCTCACTTGTCATACCACCCCTATCCCTACCCTCCACACACCTTCTAACTTCACCCTCCCAACACACCCTGTCCCTCAGGAGCTGTGGAGCTCAACTGGCGCCTTCATTTCACACAGTTTCACAACCATTAGTCTTGTCATGGGGTAAAATCAAATGATTCTACTTGTCATTCTATACTATTATCTGTCCCCATTCTTGATTCAATTAGGTCAGTCTTTTCACAACCCTTCACACACATATACTCATTCCCAAGTCTCTTCTCAGGCTATTTCTTGCATCAGGAATGTTGTGTATCCACCTCTATGTGAAACTGAACCACCTTCACAAGAAATCTGACAACACAATGTGTGTGTTCCCTGCACCCACAGAGCAGGCATAACCAATCGATCCCAATCCATCAAGCAGTCTTTTCTCTTGACTTTTTTCTTATCCATGCATCAAATCAGTCAACCACTATCAACCACCAAAAAAGCAAAAAAAAAAAAAAAAAAAAAAAAAAAAAAAAAAAAAAAAAAAAAAAAAAAAAAAAAAAAAAAAAAAAAAAAAAAAAAAAAAAAAAAAAAAAAAAAAAAAAAAAAAAAAGTTTAAATAAAAGATTTAATTAATCATTAATTTTTTAAAAGAAGAAATGTCTCATTGTATTCCCTGCAGTAAATATAGCTCTCGTTCTGTCATTCTATAAACTTATATCACTTAACTATAAAAGATTTTGATGTGTGGCTCCCCAGTTAGATTATAAATAACTGGAGGGCAAGGTCTATATTTTTTCTTTTTATCCCTTGAATTCCTAGTTCAGTTCCAGCCACCTAGTATTACTCAATACATATACACTGGATGAATGAATATTAGAGTAAATATTAATTTATCTTCTAAATCATGCTTATGTGATCATCACAGAGTATCAAGACATGAGGCAGCACCGTAACTTGAAGAAGTCATTAGAAATCAAGTCAGAAGCTGAGTAGGAATGGAGCTTTTCTCATGGATGCAGGTTCTGTACTGATGCTTTGGGTTGGAAAAAACTGTGGACAGAATTTTCTCACTAAAGTTCTAGGAGTTCAAAACTGTGCATTAATTCCACGGACAATGACAGACTTTCCGGAACTTGGTACACCAGAATTTGCCAGAACAGTCGCTTACATATCTTGGCTTCGAGAGCAGAGACCATTTCCCCCAATACTTTATGTAATAAGGGATTAGAATCCAATGAAAAAAACTTCCCTCAAAACATGGTAGAAGACAGAACAGAACCTGCATTAACATATTATGAATTCCTCTTGTGTATACAGCAGCAAGTGAATAAACGAACAAATGAAGATATTTGACTCAGTTATTTCTAAAGTAAGTCACAATAATACAGAACATCTTAGACTGTATAATACCTTCCTTTTCTATTAGGTTTGTGGACTGATGTGTTGCTTATATGATTTCACTGTGATTTCAACAAACTATAGCAAATAAAGGACCACAGCAGAGAATCAATCATGCAACTCTGAAAAACTGTTTTTTTCAAATCAAAATATATCTACATGTGATTAGATACTTTTTTCCTTTGCTGCCAACTATGTTTGAGTTGTTATGGATTCAAATAAAATGAAATAATATTGCAGAGACCAAGTATACTTTGTAATACTAAAGACTTCTATATTCAAAAAGAAGAAAAGAAGAAGAAGAAGAAGAAGAAGAGGAGGAGGAGGAGGAGGAGGAAGAAGAAGAAGAGGGAGAAGAAAAAGAAGAAGAAGAAGAAGAAGAAGAAGAAGAAGAAGAAGAAGAAGAAGAAGAAGAAAGGAAGAAGAAGGAGAAGAGGAGGAGGAGGAAGGGGAGGAGGAGGGGAGGAGGAGGGGAGGGGGAAGAGGGGAGAGGGGAGGGGGAGGAGAAGGAGAAGGAGAAGGAAAGAAGAAATTGAATAAGCTGAGCTCCTGTCCCAAAAGCACTGCTAATTAACCATGTGGCCATTTTGTGTGCAGGCCCGTTTTTTTCTTCTATATGAAGAGATTTGATTTAATTCTTTCTGAGTGATGATGTGAGGGATGGTCTTCAAGTTTGATAGGAGAGGAAGTACTCCAATTACCAGGTTGCCTTATGGAAGTGGGGTCTGTTGGAAGGATAAAGGGCATCTCCATGTGCTCTGCTGTATTGTGGGTCCCTGGACTTTCAAGCCATGACCCTATGCCAGGCCTTGTGGAGAACTGAAACAACAGCTGCTGACATTGAGTGTGACTGACTACCTTTCTGTGTGCAAACTCATCATCAATTTATCTTTATCCAACAGACTCTGCCACATTTCATAGCAAATGCTGTCAAAGGTAGTTCACCTGCTGCCTCTCCAGTTTACAGATGATTGTCTTGGGTGTCTACACCAATCCCTGGGGCCAAGGTGTCAGGGTTGGTTTCATTCAGGGAATACTCCAGCAACTTTATGTAAGAAAGAACTGATCTGGGCCACTTTTTTCAGAAAAAGGTGCTGCAGGTACACAAACCTAGTGCTGCTTTTCCAAAATGTTTTGTTATTTAACCAAAGACTGCCAATTTTCATAAAAAGCATTAATAAAAATGCATTATGAATAAAAGATTACATTAATTACTTAGCAGTAATTTAATCTTTCTGCACACTAGAAAAGTATACAGGAAGTAGACCTAGAGAAGGAAACTATATAAATGTTAACCTTCTCTTAAAGACTTTTGGGATCCAAAGACTTTAAACATAATACAGTATTCCTTCAGTATTTTAAGAAATACATTTCAAAGAAGACACAGAGTATGAAAGTGTTTTGTAACCTTGTAATGTATAGCTAATTCAAACACAGTCTTTAATCTATGCCAATTACACATATATACTTAAAACTGTTACAGTAGGGGTAGAGAATTTACTGGGTAGACATCAGGATCATCAGGATCTGATGATATAGCTGGGACAGAATGTGGGAAGTGGTTGTGGATGGTTTTGGATCTACATCAGTAGATAATGCTGTACTGGCAAACTTGCATGCAGCTTTCTTGAAAATGAATGAATATCAGCTTGCTTTGAGGCCCTACGCCTCTCACACCAAGTCAAATTTTGCATGTGCAGCTGCATAACATGCGGAGAAGCGAAGAAGTGTTGCTGTTCTTCTAGAGCTATTACGGTTTTAAATGCTGCAGTAGCACTCTGTCAGAATACTTTCTCTTCTATTTTTTTCCCAGTTGCTTGAGTTCTGGTTAATGAAAAGTCTGCTGTAGATGGGTTCTTGTCATCCACAGTGGCAAGGATGGACCTGGAGGGTATTGTATGGAGTGGAATATGTCAGACAGACAAGTACAGATGCAATATGATTTTGCTTACTCACATGTGGAATCTAAAGAACAAAATAAACAGCAAAACTAAAACAAACTCATAGATGCAGAGAACATTTTGATGGTTGCCAGATAGGAGAAAGGTTGAGGGGTGGGTGAAAAAGGGGAAGGGATTAAGAAGTACAAATTGGTTGCTACACAGTAGTCATGGGGATGTAGGGTATAGCATAAGGAATATAGTCAATACTATTGTAATAGCTGTGCATGGTGTCAGATGGGTACTAGATTTGTCAGTGATAGATGGGAGGGCAGTTGGGAAACTCCAAGGTAAATGAATTAAGAAGTACAAATTGGCAGTTACAAAATAGTCATGGGGATGTAAAGTAAAGCATAGGGAATACCATCAATAATATGGTAGTAACCTTGTATAATGCTGGGTGAATACTAGAGTAATCAGGGGGATCACTTTTTAAATTATACAAATTTAAATTATACTATGCTGTACAATTGAAATTAATATAAAATAATATTGAATTTCAACAATAATTGAAAAATTGAAAGAGGGGGAAGATGAAGGGCAATATGTGGTCCTAATTTCCAGGTATAAAACAAATAAGTCATGGGGATGTAATGAACAGCATAGGGAATATAGTCAATAACATTGTGATAGCATGGTATGGTGTCAGATGGTTGCTGTATTTATGGTGATCACTTCTTTAGGTATATAAATGTTGAATAACTACAGTATACACCTGAAACTGATAAAATGTTGTATGTTAGCTATATTTTTATAATAAAAATCCTTTTTTAAAAAGAAACTTTGTAAACTCCCTAAGCCTCTGTTTATTTATTTGTTTAATAGGAATAATGTCGCCCATATCATAGGATTATTAAAAGCATTAAGTGAGATTATATGTAAATAAAGCCTTACGCTTTTATTATTCACTATAAGCTTTTATTATCAAGTATAACTATTTCTAACTCTAAGTTTCCTCTCCTCTATCAAAACAGCATTACTTCACATTCTCAGTTAATCAATGGTTTTACAAAAATATGCTTAGAGATTACATAGGTTTAAGAGAGAAAGAGGAGAAAAGTGAGAGAAAAAAAAAAAGAGGAGAGAGTGTGGTTGCTGGGAGGCCCTGCCAGTTTTCTCTGCTTGCACATGATGCCTGCCTCAGCCTATCATCCCTACTCAGCAGGAGCAGCAGGGGTCCCCAAGCTGAATTCCATTCCCAGGTAGCTCATAGGGCAGATCTGGTCTCTGCTGGGTTGTGTGGGCTGTACCCACCTGCTCCCTCATGGCAGCCTCATTCCACATTGTCTCTTGGGATGACCAGAGCCCTGGAGGCCCAGGATAGAGGCAGCTGGGAAGGGCAGGGCAGCTTTATGTGTTCTGTGAGAGCTTCTCAATTGTCCGAAATCCTCAGCTTTACAAAGTAGGGCTGATCCTTACATAGAAATGTGACTCTGCTATGAGTCAAATAAATCACTAATAGGCAAGCTGGGAAAGAATGGGCAATAAAGAGGACAAAAGTTCAACCCAAGTTCTTCTCAAGAGGATTGACTTCACATGTGCTCTCCACTTCCTTATTCCATTCACCCTTCAACTCATAAAATTATTTTTGCCCTTCCAAAGAAGCGCCTGGGGCTGTGCCAGGAAGACTGCAGTAGCATTCCACCCAGTTGAGCTATTGGAGTCTCCCCTATTTCTTGAAATTCTATTCTGTTGGCTTCCCTGACATCATCCTCTCCTGGGCTTTCTCTCTCCATCTCCTCCTGTCAACCATTTCTCTTCTGTTTGACCTCTAAAAGTCACAGTTCCTTAGGCTCTAAGCCCTGTTCTCTTTTTGAGCTTTCCTTCTCCATAGGTGACCTCATCCATTTTTATGATTTGAAATATCATCTACATGCTGGTGACTCCTAAATTTTTATTTCCAGCTCAGATCTCTCTTCTGAGCACTACACCTGTATGATACCCTGGACATACAAACCTCCACTTTGATGTCTCAAGAAATCTTCTATATCTTAACTGGTCTGAAATGTAACTCCTCTAAATTGTCTCTTTCTCTCTCAGTAAATACTTAGTAGTTCATGCATACCTGAGACCTCGAAGTCATTCTTGATTCCTCCCACTTCCCCTAACCACTCCCATCCAATTTATCACAAATTCCTCTCAACTCCTCCTCTGCAATACTTTTTGTATCCTCCTACTGTCACCATCCTGACTCAAGCCTTCTCTTCTGATAACCACCTAGTTAATCTCCCTAAGCCCTTTGTGTGGCAACAAGGGATTATTTAAAAACATACAATAATAAATGAGATTGTGTCACTATCCTATACAAAACACTTCAACAGCTTCCCATTGCATACAGTAACAGCCAATGTATCCAGCCCTGTGCAAAGAATCCTACATACATTACCTCAGTTAATCCTTACAGTTCTTCGATCATCATTGTTTTACAGATAAAGAAACTGAGGGTTGGATAGATTAATTTCCCCAAAATGATGGAACTAGAGCAAGATGGAATTAGGATTTGAACTCAGTCAGTCTGATCTCAAAACCCAGGCTCTAACATTACTGCTGTCCTGCATTTCACTTAATTCAAACTTCCTAACACAGCCTAAAAGGTCCTGTGTGAACAGATCTCCATCCACCTCTCCAACACCATCTCCTTCACCATCTCCATTGTTCATTGTGTTCCAACCATATCATCCTGTGGCAGGGCCTTTGCGCACATAGGTTTCCCTCTGCCTGTAACACTTCTCCTTATGTGTGGCCTAACTCTTCCTCCTCCTTTAGGATTCAATTTCACTGTCACTTTCTCACCAAGAGAGCTTTCCCTAATTTGTTACCTTAATTATTTTCTTATGGTATGCTTTCTTATTGCACCCAGTACTTTTTCTTCATAGCACTTACCAAAATTAATTATATGTATGTACACATAAAATTATTTATTGTTTATATCTACTATAAACATAAGCCCCATCAGAGTAGAGGCCATAATCCCTTTTTTCATCACTGTACCTCCTGAGTTTAGCACAGTAGTAGCTGCTTAATTAATATTTGTTAAATAAGTAAATTTACTTATCCTTATGGGATAAATAGTTTATGCACATCAATAAGAAAAACATTGAACTTCCCAGTAAATAAATAGGTTAAAAGATACCAACAAAATGGAATAAAACAAATACATAGGTAGATTTTCTACCTAATTAAGTCATCAGATAAATTAAACATAAATGAGCTAAACTTTTTCATCTATTTCAATAGCCAAAATAAAAAAAAAATAAATAAAACTTGTTAATGGTGATGCTGAAATTGGCCCTTTATTTTTTGACAATGAAAGTGTTAATTGGCTTGAAAAGAGAAAAAAAAAAAGAAAACCTTACCAAAAAACAATTTGACACATTTCAAGAATTTTAAAATATTTACCTTTTATCCTATAATTCTACTTCAGGAACTCTGTTGCAAGAAGATAATACAGGCATACCTCATTTTATTACACTTTATAGATGTTTTACTTTTTATAAATTGAAGGCAAGACCCTCCACCAGCAGCAAGATTACAGCTTGCTGTACTGAAATACCCACTTTAATTGCTGTGAACTGGAACCAAAACAGCAATATCTCCTAGGTATGCCTGTATTAAGATAGAAATTCTTTAAATAAAAATACTTTAACTTAGCATTTTATGACAGTGAAAAACAAGATACAATCAAATGTCTAACAATAAACTCTAGGATATCCATTGTATAATGTAGTCATTAAAGTAATGTTGATCACAACTTTATAAAAGCATAGAGAAATGGCAAGGCTGAAACATAGATTGCATTGGATAAAATGCGTGATTGCTTATAATATATACTCATACACCTGAATATAAAGCAACTTTGACTATTACATAATGTCAAATTATCCTAATGAAAATTTTAAAACAATTGAGTTTTTAGGGGCAAGGGGCAGAAAATTGAAGTATATAAACTTTGACAATGAAGATGAAATATTTATTTTCACGTAAGATTTAATTTATTAATTTAGTTTAAAATACATACCAAAACCACATGCAAAGAAAATATACTGATGAAAAAAACTTTTTTCCTCCCTCACATTTCATGAAAAAATTTTATTCAAATTCTTCAAAGGTATACTTGACATTAGTGTCTTCATTATCTATCTCTAAAGCAGTATCTAATAATTTTCTAGGCCACCTCATCTTCACACCTTTCTAAATTGTTTGTTAACATAATAATATTTTGCTTTTTGTAAAAAAAAATTTATTACAGAAAATTTCAATCATAAACAGAAGTGTGTGGAATTCTCAGTTATCAACTCATGGCCAATGTTTTGTTTCTACTTCTCTACATACTCCTGGTATTGTTTTTAAGCAAATCCCATACAATCATATCATTTTACCCAAAAATATATCAATATGTATCCCTAAGATAAAAGTCATTTTAAAAATATAATTTCAACTTTATAGTAGCACCTAAAAAAGTTAATACCATATTTTGCTGCATATAATGTGATCCCGTGTACAATGCGCACCCATGTTTTGGGCCCAAACTTTCAGGGGAAAATTTTTTTCATTTAATTTCTTAATTCAAAATTTTTATTTGTTTATATTTAGGTATTTTTTTATATTATAAAGGAAAGTTAGCCTTTATTTTTTAACACCTCAGTCTGCCCCCTGTATGCTTCCAATGCTCCCTGGGCCACCATCCATCTGCCGGAGCCCAGAGTGAGTACCCGTGAGTGACTGAGTCTGTGTGGGCACTTTAAGAGGACATCTGGGTTTCCCAGAGCCTTCTGTCCCAACATCACACTAGGAGTCCTTCCCACTGTTTTTCACAGTCAAGTTGTGGGACTCCTCATCCCAGTATCAGTGCTCCAAGCTAGGGACCCTGTTATGTGGCTGGGATCCCTCAGTCCTTTGCGGGGAACCTCCATGGTTGAGATACCCCTCCTGATTCTCTACTGCCACTGGAGGTTTGGCTCTTTTCCTGTTTGCGCCCCTCCTACCAGTCTCGCCATGCCTCCTCTTTTTTGTATCCTTAGTTATAAGGCTTCTTCTGTTCAGCCAGACATCAGATGGTTCTTCTTGTTGGTTGTTCAATAATTTAGTTGTAATTTTAATGTGTTCACAGAATGAAGCATGCATAGTGTTTACCTACTCTGCCATCTTGGATCTGTCGTTAACAGTTGACCTTTTTCAGTAGATAACTGTATTTTATTAATATGTAAGGTTGAATTCCTCTTGTTCACTTGCTTTTTGGAGCTAGAACTCTCATACCATGAAATTCACCAATAAAAAGTGTGCCATCCAAAGGTTTTTAGCATATTCACTAATTTAAAACATTTTTATCACTTTAAACATAAATCCATAACCTTTAGCTATCAAGTCTCTAGGTCACTGCCTCCTCCCCCAACCCTAGGAAAATACTAATTTACTTTCTGCTCTATAGATTTCTTTGTCTGGACTTTCACACTAATGGAATCATTTAATATGTGGTTCTTTGTGACTGGCTTCTTTACCTTAGCATAATAGTTTCAAGGCACATCCATACTGCAGCAGGAATCAGTACTTTATTCCTTTCTGGTCAAATAATATTCTGCTGTGTGGATAGACCACATCTTGTTCATCATTCCTCAGTTGATGAACATTTGAGTTGTTTCTACCTTTTGGCTATTGTGAATTTTGCTTCTATTAACATGTACAAGTACCTATGTAGACATATGTTTTCATTTATCTTGGACCTTGTTTTCATTTCATAGACCTTGGAGTAGAATTGCTGGGTCATATGGAAAGTCCATGTTTAATCATTTGAGCAGCTGCACTATTTTTCATTCCCATTATCAGTGTATGAGGGTTCCAATTTCTCCATATCTCCACCAACATTCATTATCTGACTTTATAATTCTATTCCTCCTAGTGGGTGTGAAGTATATCTCATTGCCTTTGATTTGTATTTCCCTGATGACAAGTCATGCCAAGCCTCTTTTCATGTACATATTGATCATTTGTATGTATTCCTTAAAGAAATGTCTATTCAGATCCTTCGCCAATTTTTAATTGAGTTATTTCTCATTTTATTATTGAATTGTAGAATAGTTGATTTTTAAATTTGTCAAATAGGTATGTATTAGCAATATCCATTAATATAACTACTTATACTTTCTTAAGTAATCTTTAAAAAGACTTAACTTATAAATATAACTGGTACATACAAGTCTATAGTCATGATCTCAGTTTATTAGTCAGGGTTCTACAGAGAAACAGAACCAATAGAATATAAGAGGTAATTATTATAAAGAATTGGCTCATGTGATTGTGGAGGCTGAAAATTCCCATGATCTGCCATAAGACTGCAAGCTGGAGACCCAGAACAACCAGTGATATAATTAAGTCAGAGTATGAAGGACTGTGAACCAAGAGGTCCAGTAGTGTAAATCCCAATCTGAGGGCAGGAAAAGATAAGACTAGAAGTCCCAACTCAAGGAGAAAGGCAGTAACAAAAGTGGTGACTATTTCCTTCTTCCACCTTTCGTTCTATTCAGGCCCTCAAAGGATGGAATGATGCTCACCCACATTGGTAAGGATGATCTACTTTATTGAACCTATCAATTCTAATGCCAATATCATCCAAAAACCACCCTCACAGACACACCCAGAAACAATGCTTACTCTGGGGACCCCATGGCCAGTCAAGTTGACACAGAAAATTAACCATCACAGGAGTGAGTTATTAAATTTGTATTAAGTTTTTTACTAACTTATGGTTTCAGTAGGTCGTCTCAATAAACATGGAAAACAAGCACTGACTGAAAAGTTTTTTAAGCTAACATGGTTTCCCCAAATAATATGTTGTTATTTAAAACAAAATAATTGTAAAAGAGCCTCCTATAACGTGGTAGGTAGACTTTATAAAGACCTGAACATATGATGACTTTCTTTTTTGAGGAATACTTTTTAGGAAACTCTTATCTTTTATTGGCTATACATAGCACATAATCAACAATTGTGTTTTTTTGCTTTGTTTTGTTTTGGGTTTTTGTTGTTATTGTTTTTTTATGTGGGTAGTTCCCTGGCTGGGAATCGCGCCCAGGTCGCAGCGTTGACAGTGCTGAAGCCTTAGCCACTACACCACCAGGGAACTCCCCAACAACTGTGTTTTTAAATAAAGCCTTACCCCCATTATTGAATGATTAATATTTAGGTCCTCTCAGTTGTTGCTGGGTTGTGGGAGATTGCAATGTTAAATGGTACACAGGAAGTGTTCCTGAAGTTTATGTCCTGCCTTTTTGTGAGGGTATCCTTCTTCAACTCAAGACTCTACAGGTAATGAGGCTTTCCACAGAAAGTCATTTAAGATGTTCCTCCAATGGTTATATGGCTCAAGAGGAAACCAACTGGACAGAGAGAGTGCAGCCCAAGGGAAGCGTGGGTGCCTAGCCCAACAGAAAGGGCTTAGTGGTCAACAGTGCACTCAGCAAGGGAACAGAACAGAAGCATCACAGTGCTGCTGAGGATGCCCGTACACACAGCAAAGCAGCAGGCAGCTTGCAATTTTGCTGACTGCTAGAGGGAGCACTCACTGGAAAAGGTTATCATTCATTATTTGTGAGGAAGAACTAGGGTCTGGAGTTAGATGCCACGATTTATTTTTTTGTAGTTTGTTGCACAGAATCTTAGAAGTAAATTCTAGTTCTCTTTACAAGGAATGGGTTTGATCATTTTCAACCAATTGCTCTGTTGTCTTCCTGGAGTACTAAGTTAAAGACACTGGTCTTGGTATAGATGAGGTATGTGGACCACAACTCATTATTAAGTCAAGATTCTGCCCTTAGAGTGATCAATAATACATGAACAGCCTCCCTTACAAAGTGACTAAGGAAGCTACAAGGGTATGTTACAGAAAAACGTTCTTAAAGGAAATACTCTAAAACATCAGTTTCAGTATATTTTAAGTGGAGGTCCTTATGAGAATAAGTATCCTAGCTTTTTCTATTTTTCAAATTGTATTTAATGGGCATGTATTTTTTTAATGAAAACTAATAAAAAATGAAGAACATGGTTTAATCTTAAATGATTCATATTTGTCATAATTTATATAGTAGTGGTATCTAACCTGGAATTACTGACAAAAAATTACTCCCATTTCAAAAAGAGATATTATAGAAAAATATTAACCAAGAATCTGCTTACACAACATCATATCTGTTGAGGTCTTAGAGAGTAAACCCATTTCTTCCTTTCCTGAGTTTAAAACCAACTGATAGATAGACATAAGAGTTAGACAGAAAAATCAAAATTTTCATCTTGATTACTGGTAAGGGGGGATCAGAGAATGTGGCTTTAGATCTATGACTACAATGGACTTACTCACACTTGGCCCCCACATTAAACCTAACCCATCACAAGAAGAGTGGGAAAACCAAAGCTTTCCTGACAAGGCTGGATCTTGCCCTGGTAACAGTATCCATGGAGAGCAGTCCAGGGAACATTCTCTCTGTGGGCAGCTGAAAAGAGAGATATGGAATCCAAAGAGGCTGAACCACACGTGCCCAGTTCTTAGTCCCAGACCCAAATTAGAGGTAGAGGGCTAGAGACCAGAAGTGTTACTCTAAGGAAAGTCTTCTATATGAAACCATGAGTCAGGAGAAAAGAAGAATACCAAGCAACCTGCAATATAAAAAATTATAAACATTTCATTTTGATAACTAAGGCTATGTAATCCTTGGAAATAGTTTTGACTAGTTTTAAAATTAAATTAATAAAAATTTTGACATCAAGTAAATGAAAGTAACATTGGAAGAATCTCTTGTATTTCAAAAAAAAAGGTCTTTCTTTTAAAAATGTACAACAATATATTTAATTTATGCTTCTTCCGTATCTCATAAATAAAACGTGTCTTGCCAATTAAATCTAAAATTAGAAAAACACTGTCGTGCCTGATAAGATTCTCATTCCCTTTCATAAACACTACTTAGCCAGAAACAAAGACGTACGAACTTCTGGAAAACAGAGTAGAGAAATAGTTGTTTGTTTTTTAAAAGTTAATCCAGTGTATAAATTGGTAAGGAGAGCCCATCCTCTTAGCTGGAGTTGCATAATCTTTAGAGTTGTTCTGGAGTCATAACCAGGTATGTTGATTCAACGCCCACACTTTCGGTTCAAGACTTCTGGCCTTCATCCAGACTCCTGGGACAAGATGTCCACATGCGTCTGAGTGCCGCCAAGGAGATGGCAGGTAAGGAGATGTTCACATAGGTATTTCAGTGTTTGAGCCTCTTGCACCACATTTGCCTACTCAGGTATTAAACTAAATCCCCTTTCACACGAAATGTGACTGAACCCCAGGAAAATAATTTTCTACACCAGGCACAAATGCATATCTCTGCTTAGGAGCAAACAGAAGTCCAGGACTAAAAACAGTCCTCCATGGCAATCGCCGCAGACAGCCACAGGATGTTACCCAGGACCTCTCTTTGCTTGAGCCTCTTTGAGCCTCTATTTCATTATCTCAAAAATGCCAAGGCTGGATTTATAAGGCTGAATTGAAATTCTATGATTCTTTCCATCTAAATATTTTTATGGCAACCCGATGAATAAGGTGGAAATGAACTCAGTAACTGATTACTCAGTTAAGGCCCCTGTAAAGTAGGTTTATGTGCATGCGCATCTGCACACACACACCCCAGTCACAAAGTTAAGGTGCTTGAATTATTTCAATTGTTCACACAGGCCCAAATTACTCAACTTTGCCCTTCATGTCTGCTATTGACATGTTACTGTGCCAGGTGTTTTTAGTCCTTTCCAACTGTCTTCATCTCTTTAAGTGGAATAGATTTCTAACTATGGGTCCTCAAAACAGGATGGCTGAACTACCAGTATATGCTTCCAGGCATGTAAGAGCTAAATGTACTGATACACTGAATATGTGTCTGAAAGATGTGTATAGACACAAGGACAATAACCAGTGCTTGACTGAAGGAAAAAGTCCTAAAAAATGAAGATGAATAAATCTTTCATAAATGGAATCATATTTTATGTATTGTTAGACAATTCCCTGTTTAGGACTACATTTTTACAAACCTGGATTTAGGACCAAATTTATTTGTCACTTAATGTATGACTTTAGGCAAGATCCTTAAACCCTTTCTCTGAGCTTTAGTTTCCCCTCTAAAAAGATCCACCTCAAAGGGTGGTTGTGAGGAATGAATTAGAGATTGTATGTAGAAGTGCCTGATATAGTATCTAATATGCACAAAAGTTATTCTTATATTAAAATAAGTATTTTATTATTTGAGGAATTTTTTTGAGATGCAAATAATAATCAACACTGAATTTGTGTGTGTGTGTGTGTGATTTTAAAAACTGGGTCTTATAAAAAATATCCTCAAGTAAGACATACTCATTATTCTGTCGCACAGGGAACCCACCCCTGAGAGAAAACATCCCCAACCTGTTCACACATATGCGTCTGGTTTTTCTCCCAGGAGCAGTTCCCTTCTCCTCCTCCATCACTCTCTACTCCCCACCCCCAATGCCAACAGGGTGTCTCAGACTTCCTTTACTAGTGACAGAAATCAAGGTTTAAAGAGACATTTTATCTCTCCTACTTTAGAATAGCTTTTCCAGAAACCATTAAAGGTAAAAGAAAATTCTTTCTGTTTCAAAGCCCTACAGAGGAGCAGCAGCAGATTCAATACCTCCTACTGGAAGCTCTCAAGGAGTCGTCATTAACTGTTTAAAATGCATTTTTTTTCCTGCCAGCAAAGGCTCCAGAAGGCAAGTTTCCTCAAGATAAAGGGAGTGTTAACCCCCAGCTTCCAGCTTAGAGCTGGACATACAGGGAAGGATGCAAAACATTTAAAAAGGCAAGTAGGGGGAAAATACCATGTCTCCGTCTCCACAACTGAGATTTGGGTTTTCTCTCTCTGTAACATAAGTATGATTGTCCTCCCTGTCTCCCTGGTTATGGGGAGGACCACATGACTATGTGTGACAGCAAAGCATTATCCAAATGAAATGCATTATAATTAACCACCGCAGATGCAACCTACATTAACTGAGATCACTGTTGAAGGCTAGGAGGATACAGCATTAAATCTGCCCCTTGGGCAGCTCCCTATTAATCTCAAGATGATTTCAGTTTTGAATTAGTACTAGGAGGGAAATGAACAGCAGTGTAATTATTTTTATTTTTTTTTAAGTAGAGGAGCGATGGGAGTGGTTCTAGGTTAGCTAGGCCTTAGGATGGGGGTGTTAGAGCTGAGATCTGAGCAGTAGAAAGGAGCCAGCTACCAGCAGATCTGGGGGAGGAGCCTTCCAGGCTGGGAAGAACATCTGCACAGGTCTTGAGATGAACATGAGCTTGATGTGTCAGTGGACTAGGAAGACAGCCAGTGTGGCTAGGGCCTGGTGAGCCCACAGGCGGGGGACAGAGATGAAGTCAGAAAATAGATGGAAGCCAGAGCGTCTAGGTCACAGTAGGGATTATTTCAGAGACTTGCCAAAATGTGCACATTTCTGACAACCTGTTTAATTGCTTCAGTACATAATAGGCACTTAATATTCAGATTAATATTTAAATATTTATATAAATACATATAAATATTCAGATTAATTGATTTCCTACACAAAATGCTTTGGACAAACCTATGATTAACAGCCACCTAATTGACCCGGGCCCGCAGCCACTGGCAGGTATCCCAGCATAGCCTTTTCAAAGAGGACAACAATGCAGACTGCAGTCCAGGGAGCGAAATCCAGAAGTGGGCTTCTCATCCATTTCGGCAGAAACTTTTCCTATCCCGATGTATGTAGATTCCAGGTCCCATCAAATACCAGGAACTGAGCCCAAGTTTAACACCATGTCTTCTGGGTCTGAGAACCAAAAACCAGTCCTGGAGAAGTGTGGTCAGGAAAAGACCACCAGCTCAAGACCCCTTCTTTGCTACCTAATAACTATGCAACCTTATTATTAGTAAGTTAATTAGCTAATAATAATAAAAGTAAATGTTTATGTAGTACTTGCTATGGTCCAGGCACTGTTCTAAGGAACTTACTTGCATTATTAACTCATTTAATCTTCAGTTTCACCATCTTTACAAGGGGATGATAATAGTACTTACTTCATAAGCTGGTATGCCAGGTGTAAAATTAATATACAATAAATGTTTGTTCCCTTCCCCTTTTTCTCTAAAGACCAAAATGGCTGTTTTCAAAAGCACTAGTCTAATAGAGATAATGTATATAAAGCACCTGACCCATAGTGGGTGCTAAACATATTGCAGCTGTAATGATAGCAGTATTATGAAGTCCTCCCAGTAAAGCCAAGCCCAAGTTTATCTGAAGGGTTGAATCCCTTTATCTGAGTGACTTATAGAAACCAACTATCTGGGGCACATCTTGGTGCTAACTTATTCTAGAAACTGATTGAGACCCTGGCACATACTAGATGCTCAATAAATATTTTTTTCCTCTCTGCAGTTTTACTCTCAGACCAGAAACTACATTAAAAGGTAGCTATCTTACCTCAGAGAAGACAATATCTATCAACTATAGAAAAAAGTATCTAACTCTTTGTTTTGGGTGGCATTCTTCAATGTTCAAACTCATGCCTCAGCAGAGAGGTGGACATTTGAAATGTGAGGAAGGGGTCTGGTGCCTCTATCAGCCATGTCAGGACCAGCCTCAGAGTAAGAAGGAGTAGAAATGACAGCCAAACAGAAGGGTCAGAGAAGCTTGACTCACGTAGATGGATCCAAAAGAGTGAGAATAAACCCTGGTAATGATGAAAGGATTTCTCAAGCAAGATGTGCCTGTGTATCAGCGTACAAATCCTATATTCTGTCCTGGCTGGCACCATGTACAATAAGCCCTAAGGAATGATAGTTGAGGGGCCTCTCATGTATCTCCCCAATTCCAGCTGGCTACAGAACTCAGCTTGGAAGAGGCGGACCCTTTGGGTCTAATATCTGCATCTGCGAAGACCTCTGTAACACATTCATCTGTTAACACCTACCAGTTAATGAAGGTGTATTGTCTCAGCTGATAGGCTGGCTCTTGTCTTAGAAAACTGAGAGTAAAGTTCAGAGATAAGACGCAAATCAGAAAAGTCTTTGTCACTTCTAAAACAGGCTCCCCCATCAAAAAGAAAAATCGGAGATTAAAAAAAAATCAGGACAATTGTTGCCTGGGTGATTGCCTGGGAAGGTACATGAGGGAACTGTCCGAGAACATGGAAATTCTTCTATATTGTGATGGGGTATGAGTTACATGGGTGGTGTGACCATTTGTCAAAATTCTAGAGCTTATAGGTGTGCATTTCAATATAAGAGGGCTGTCTGAAAAAAAAATCCAGCCATAAATGCCTCTGTTTTTCATATAACATGACTGAATACTTTCCGGACAGCCCTCATATGTAAATCTTAACTTAAAAAACTGTGCAAAAAAATAAGAGTGGAGTGGGAAGGGAGAATAGAGGTACAGATGACACAGAATAGCAGCATGTGAGGGTACATGTGGGTTCATTATACTATTTGATTTCCTTTGCATATGTTTGGAATTTACCATAATAAAAACACTAAACATGTCTCTGTCAGAAGCAGAAGATATGACCAAGGGCCAGGAAGAGGCTACATAGCGTGAGGGCCCCATGGTCAAAGGGCAGCATGCAGAATGGACTAGAAGTGCCCAGGCAAGGGGAGTGCTTTGTCTCTTGCACATTCTTCATCAAATTTAATCCCACATGTTATGTACTTTGTGTCTTATTAATCTGATCCTTTTCTGTTGAATTCTCTAACTATATAAGAGAAAGCTAATACTTTTATGTATTTGCTCAGGCCACTGTCTTAATAGTTCCAAGCACTTTAAGGGAAGGCGACATAGAAGGTAAATGACATTGTTTAAATGTGTCGCAGGCCAGCCCTGTTCATACGCAGTGAGAGAAATCAAAGGTGAGGGACCCGCAAAGCCAAACTCAAATTGCTCGAGAAACTTCCACATGAAGATTACTGTATTCCCAGAAATGACTCTTGTCAAACAAAAAAATTGGGGGTGGGGATAGGTTAGTGAATAGCCTTCAAGTGTGGATAGATTTCTCCCCCAGAGATGGGGTTGACAGAATGAGGCCTGCAAACTCATGGAAATTAGCAGTAATGAGACATAAACAGTCAAACCTCAAAATAACATATCTGGCCTTTAAAATCAACACAGCTCTCCTGTCAGCCTGCACCTGGCCTGTCCGGCTGGGTCTGGGAGCCAGTGGGGTTTTAGGCCCCTTTTAACAGCTGCCAAGAGCACATTACTCATGGCCGGGATGTCGGCCTTTTATGTTGCCACAAGTGGCCCAGCCTTTGTTTGGGCCTGGCGAAGTCCATTGATAGTTTTTCCCAGGGCTGGGGCTTTGCTCTCTGATTTTTCCAGCAGTTTCAGTTTGTCCAAATGTTACTGATGTGCAAGCCCCCAGGCTCCTGTGCTGGCCTGCAGCCTTGCTCACTGCCTAGCCACATCCTCTGTGCCCTGGAGAGACAGGGAAAAAGGTTAAAGTTAGAAAAGCAAAGGGCTACAACCTCACTAGACAAACTGATCTGCCTTGTCAGTGCCTGGGTTCCTAAAACAGTGTAAATAGCTAATTGCCAGTTGAATATAAAATACTCACCAAGAGCATACCTGTAAAATTGCAAAAAAAGTCTAACTGTAATACTTGCGTTTGAAACACACCATTGAAATGGGTTGGTCAGTTGAGTTAAAAAGAGTCCCACCTATGTAAGTTAATAAAGTCCTTCCTGGATCAGTGGGACCTGCTGAGATTGGATTTGAGGTTAAATCCTCACGTGGTCATTAGTATCTGATGATGACAAACTCATTATATTTATTGCAGTTACTTGTTCACCATTTATTTTTCTTTCTTCAAGGGCAGGAGTTGTGTCTATCTTATCTACTGTTATATCTTCTGGGTCTGGCTGAGAGTAAACCCTTAAATAAATCTTTATAGAATGAAGGAATATGTTGAATCTTGAATCTTCAAGTTGCTACAGCCTCTGAAGGCCTGGAGGCATCTCGTAATATATTGGGTAGTTTGTGGCAGACATTGTCAGCTGGATGTCCAGAGCCACTCCAAGCCCTTTCTCCCTTTCTCTCTCCCACTATAGAGGTTAGAAAGTCTCTCTTGTACTAGGGGTCTGGCCAATAAGGCATAAGAGGGAATCTTCTGGGGTACAGATTTTGCTTCCTAATTTAAAAAATGGTTAGACAAAAGAAGAGAACTTGCTGGTGTTGCCCTTTCCCCCTTCTTTTTGCTCTGCATGTAGACTATAAAGCCAGACACTGTGACAGTCATCTTGCAACCGATAGTGATAAGCACGAGGAGGAAAATGCAACATCTGAGGATTGTAAAGTAGAAAAATAAAAATATCCTGGGTCATTGGGTTTTCCTGAGTCACCAAAACATTCCTGGAACCACTACATCTTATAAATTCCTTATAAATGAGACAATGTAAACATTTGTAATGTTTGAGCCACAGTCAGTCTCATTCTGTTGTCTATTACCTACATTCAAGTTCCCCATAACTGCTACTTTTCTAGCTTCCACATTAGATGAATAGGACAGAGACTGTGTTTCCTTCAATTTACATTCCCAACATGGAACCTGCTATGTAATAAGAGGTCAGTAATTATTGAATGAATGAATGAACTAACAAATCAGGAAATGAATATAAAGTGATTCAGGAATTCATTTATTAAATTTCTATACTATATACAAGGCATCAGTGGTTGCTGAGTGAGAGCTGTTAGAATTTATTATTGAGTTAAATATTTTAGAACTACAGTACTTATGAGGTATTGGTCAGAAACTTATAATTCTTGGTTCTTGCTTTCTGATTTATATAAACTATGGTTTATCAAAATGCATGCTGTTCACTTATTTTCTTAATGCACACATACTCAGTCATTCCTGAAGCTTGAAGAAAAGTAACTCTTCCTCTATTGTTTGTTAGTGGAATCCTTTCTATGAAATATGGAAACTATTTTTCTTTTTTGAAATTAGGTAAAATTGGTTCCACTGAGGATTGGCTGGTTGTTTTTGGCATCATTTCATTTAGATATGTACTATTCATTGGTTTCAAAATGTTTGATGTTTAGAACTTTTAAATTTTAAAAAAATGTAGATTTTTTAATGGAAAGTTTTTAAATATATCTAATGCAAATTGTAATGAAGCAAAATTTATATAGTCTACAATCATTGATCCATTTTAGAAGAAAGTCTAAAATAACAAAAAGAACAGAAAAAATGCAAATATTACGTTAATAAATCTGGGGATTAAGTTTGTGGAAATTATAATACATTTTCTCTTTCTTTTCATGCTGTTCTTTAGTAGGACCCAAGTGAAACAAGTGTAATAAGTTTTCAATCAACAGGGGGCAACACTTGTTGCTTTTTAGAGTGGGCCTTGATTTCATTTCAAAACAAATGCTCAATAGCTGGTGAAGATGAATGTGATATTTGTTAAAAGCAATCATATCCAAAAATAACATCTTCGTGCAAATACAAAATGAGAACTAAAACAGAAGAAATAATAAACAAGCAAACAAACAAGCCTAAAGCCTAGCACTACTTGCAAAAATGGCCCAAGAGACCACAGGGACATATCCTCAAACAAAGATAGATTCTCTTCTTTTCAAGTTACTAGGTTGACAGTGAATAAAATACATTTTAATTATTCTTAAAAAAAAGAAAAAAGAAAAAATAGATTCTCCCCGGGCTGTAACAACCTGGAGTCATACAGTAGAAGAGTGAATGGTCATGCAGCCTGAGAGTTCTATGAAGAGATGGAATACTCTATAGCCATTAAAAGATTTTAAGTGCAGAGTACCAGTCAAGTCATGGAAATTAATACATGGAGTAAAGTTAAGTTTAAAAAAAACAGAACATGAAACTATGTGGACCGAATACAGCTTTGCAAAAATGCGGGTATATACTGCTATTAGGATTGTAAATTGGTATAACTACTATGGAAGACACTGTGGAGGCTTCTTAGAAAACTCGGAATTGAGTTACCATATGACCAGCAATGCCCCTTCTGTGTATTTACTCAAAATTTTTAAAAACCTTAGTCCGCAAAGACTTACGTACGCCAATGTTCATTGCACTGTTCACGGTGGCCAAGACATGGAAGCAACCAAAGTGCCCTTCATTAGATGACTGGATAAAGAAGCTGTGGTACATATACACAATGGAATATTACTCATCCATAAGAAAAGATGAAATAGTACCATTTGCAACAAAATGGGTGGAACTAGAGATCATCATGCTAAGTGAAACAAGCCAGACAGAAAGAACCAAGATCCACATGACTTGACTCACATTTGGAATATAAAACTGAAAGCAACAAAGAAAAAACAAAACTCACGGACACAGTCAGTGGTTTAGTGCTTACCTGGGGGCAATGGAGAAAGGGGGGTGGGAGAAGAGGGAAGAGGTGGGAGAAGAGGGAGGGGGATCTAAATATATGGTGATGGAAAGAGAACTCACACTGGGTGGTGAACACATACTGCAACACACAGACCATGTACTGTAGAATTGTATACTAGAATCTACGCAATTCTAACAATAAGTCTAACAATAAAAAAAGAAGGTGGGTGTATATGTTGACAGTGATGGGAGAGAATTTGGAGGCATGTCAATGGTTTTATGTTGAACCAGGCAGTTCTCCCCCCACCCCACCCCGCAACCCTCTGCAGGTTGTTTAGGTTCATGATATAAGAAAAAAGGAAAACTCTAGCACTAAAACCATCCATGGTACACTGAAAGAGTTGCCATGTCCTCCTAAAGGGCTCATGGAGTCTCTTAAGAAGAGTTCATAGTACGAACACAAGAATGCTGTTGCTGCCCTGACAACTTCGAGGAGACTGTTTCCCTCCCTTGGTAGGCCTGCCATGTCTTGTTCCTTCAGGCTGCAGTTTGGACAGCAGGGAGAACCCTTGTCTGTTTAGTAAGTTTGTGAACAAAGGCTGATTGCCCTCCTTGTCAACAAACAAACATTATCTGCTTCTGTTTCTCTGCTAAATTGAATTTTTGCTTACCCTAAATAGTTATATAAAAACTGTATGTACACAGGAAAAAGAAATGACAAAGTTGTGTAAGCAGGCAGCCCTGCTTAGAGCTGTGAAGTCAGTGTAGTTTATTTCTTTGGAATCTTTGCTTTTCTTTTGTGCTACTTTTTCAAACTCTTTCAAAGGCCCAGATGGTTTATGAAACCACTGTTTTCATCTTTCATCAAACTATTAAGGGACCAATGGATGTTTTCCCCCAAGATTCTTTAAAAATAAATAAATAAATAATAAATCATGAGAAGGGCACAGACAAATAAAGGAATCACTATAGACTGAATTGGTGGCATAGATGTAGGATTTATATTTGAAAACGAGAACTTTAAATCATACCACATTGGCAACAGTCCTTGTAAAAGCCAGAACTGAGAAACAAAACATTTAACTTATTGGCTTAAGGTCAAATAATTAAAAAGAGTTAAAGTCAGGATTAGAAATCAGGTCTGCAGAAAACAATAGGTGCAATGAGAGATTGTGAGAGTTCAGAGGAACAGAGATTAACCTAGCCTTTTCTTCCCATAGAGGAGTAGAGTCTGAGACAGTTTCTCCCAAATGATGGGCCCTGTGACCATAAAATGCCTCAGGATTGTTGACAGCATGATGTCAATTAGAAGGAAGAGGACAAAATTGTCTGATTTTCATAAAGCAGGCAGGCACAAGGGAGAAGACCAGGAGAGAAACTACTCAGACCATTTATTCAAAGCTAGATTTCCTCTGCAAGATTGCCCTGGCATGAGAACGGTATTGCCAAAGTCCAAACCTTCTCCAGTGTAGCCACGAGAAGGTCGGATTGGCTAGGTAGAGAGCGTACTCTCCAAAGTCATCCATCAGATTCTGATCGCCATCTCTTTCTCTGTTCCAGGTTCTCCTGACAATCTCTAAGACAAATTTTTGATCCATCTTTTGGCTTAATCATCCTAATTTTTCTGGCAGTTTAGGGATGGTGGTTCTTTACCTTTCAGTTAAAAACTACAAAAGAAGGCATCCAGACTTGCAGTATCACAAGACATTTCTTGAAAATTTAAAGAGAGATACATGAACACTCTGCAAAAACTTTATTAGCTCACTCATAGAGCAGATTGGCAGATTGGCAGCTCAACCAGACAGAAAGCTGTTTCCTGTACTATGTGCTTCATTCACTCATTTATGTGAGGGGCCCAGGTTTTGAGGAGATAGTGATAGAAAACCCTTAGCATTTTACAGTATGGAAGGTATAGCCTTCAATGTCAAACGTCTAAACTCATTCAAGCACCTCTAATTTGAAGGACTTCGTTTAGCCCCTCTTTTTATCTAACATTTGTATTGTTGTTGGCCCAAACACCACTTTTTGACTGCCCTTGCTGCTTGCTGAGAAGACAATCTCTAAAGCATTGCGTCTAATCTTTGAATCAACTCAGGAAGATGGAATTACCATCCCTGGAAAACTACAGTTTAGTTTCAAGGAACTCAGTGCAGCTGCAACAATAAGATGGAAATGTGACTGGTTTGGAGGAGGCAGAGATTAAAGGTATGGGATTAAGAGGGGAGTGACCACCCAAATCACAAGCTAAACTTGGCTCCACTTAGCTTAAAGTATGCAATGTCACAGCCTCCCCACAATTAGGATTTGTCATCTTGAGCATCAGGATGGAAGACACAGCTGCCAAAGAGAGGCCAGAGAGAGAGCAGAGGATGAGGAGGAAATGAATAGTTTTGGTGACAGTGACTACTATTTTGATAGGAACCAGAAAGTCTGCAATATTTCAAGAACTATGTATAAGGGCAAGAGCTGTTGGAAATGTGCCTTCCAACTTCAAAATGTGCCTGACCCTAAGAACACTGATAAGCACTGGGAGAAGAGCAGCTGGAACTCTGAGGATTGCTTGTGTTTCCTTTCTTGATATTTATTCCGAGATCACATTTGCAGCTGCTTTTATCTGCTCCTTAGAAGTTCTTGTATTTGAGGAATCATTAATTGTAAAATAAATACCTACTCGCTGACATGGTAATGTGATTTATTAGTCAGCTACAGAACTGGTTGTCTATTCATGGAATATATTGAATCTGGAACTTTCCATTCTACCCAAGATGCTAGTTATGGGGACTCTAGTTTATCACATCTCATGTTTCCTGGGCTAGGACATTAAAAATAATGCTCTCTTCAGGAGGAAAAATTAAAATTGCGTTATCCAGTAATATGGTTGAGGACATAGGAAGAGTTGAGGACATAGCCAGAGCCCTGAAAGAATGACTAGAAAAGAAGAAACCATGCAAATACACGTGTAAGAGCAAGGCTGTTGGGGAATAAAGCAGAGTCTGATCTTGTTAAAATGGGGCCAGCACATGTTGGGATTTGGGGCAACACAGGATGGAGTGCAGGGCAGAGGTGAAACCATGAGGAAACTGATCCTCAGATATAGAAGGCACAATGTCTTAGGATACAGCAAGCTTAGGCATGGTTAGTATCAGCCGGTCCACACCAGTGGGTAAGGCAAGGTGTTGAAAGGTTCTAAGCAGCAGTAGTGGGTAGTAGTGTGGGTATCAGTTAGAACTACAGAAATCATAGGACCAGAATCCAGACCAGGTTTGTAAGGGCCACAGTCAAGCAAAATGAAGTTCACAGTATGTTACAGTTACATGCAGGGTGAGGAGTTTGAGGCTGGGTCACTAAGGAGCTGTCAAAGTAGAATCATGACATCTAGATGGGCCCAGTTCTGAAACGGTACTAAGTAAGGGTGATGATGCTTCCACTTTAGAGCTACGTGACACCCAGGGCTCAGCCTCTGAACGGGAGATCACGCGGGCACTCCAACTGCATTCCAAATCACACTGGAGAGCAGGGCTGGGGCTGCCTGTTTCTTTCCTGCACTGGTAAGGACTGGCCACATGTTGGCCCTGCGGTGGACATGTCTTGTCTGCTCAGCAGTCCCTCCTTTGGGAATGACTTCTCTATGATTCAATGTGATTTGGGTATTGCCTTCCCAGTGCACAAACATGGAAATAGGACTCAGGTCTGGCCAATCAGATCACTTCATTTCCCCTCCCACAGCAATTTATCCAGACGTAGGCGTATAGCACAAGCTGAGCCAAATCTTAAAGGTCTTCTTCTACTACTAGCATGTATTTTGTGTTTAGCACATGCCAGAAACTGCTTCAGATGCATTATCTCATTTAATTCTCATACCAACTCAATAAGGTAAGGCTAGTATTATCTCCCTTTTACAGATAAAGGAACTGAGAGAATACATAGAGTAATGTGTCTAAAATCACACAGCTAGGTAGTAGAGATAGAAAGAAAAACCAGGCAGTTCTGTACCAGAGCTATAAGGTTTATACTATAGTATAAACCAAAGAGACAAATGACCATTTTTTTAGGCTTCAGAGTGGGCATTATCTGCAGTAGTGGAGAATGGGGCCATATATTATGAAAATGAGAGAGAGAGACAGAGAGACAGAGAGAGAGAGAGAGAGAGAGAGAGAGAGAGAGAGAGAGACTCTCATAATATGACTTGAGTTGCTGGCTCTAGGTGTGCCTGAGCTGTTCAAACCACGGACTTTTTAGTTACATGGACAGGTAAATTTCATTTATTGCTTAAGCTCGTTAGAGTTTGTTTTTTTGTCATTTGCAAATAAGAATCCTGACTAATATAGGCTTGTCTTGTCTGTAGGGTACTTTGGTATGCACTGGGAGAATTGGGGAAGATGAAAGCATAAGAAATGAGTCAGGATATTAAAAACAGACTGGCATCTTATGATATGCACACAATTATTATAGCATTACATGGTTCCAGTTGTCCTCACATTACTAGTGTGTCCTGCCTCAGTGAGGGTCTGTAAACATACTGACTATCCCTCTATAGATATAGTCCACTGGCCTCTGGAGAGAAGTCTAAAGTTAAAGAAATACAGGGCTATTACTCACAGAGAAAAAATGTTTGATCTGCCTTTGCAATGCCTGGGTTTATAACACACTGAGAATAACTTGTAGAATGCTGGTTGAACGCAAAAGGCCACACCTGTGAAACTGTGAAAAGCAAGATAATTGCAATGCTTGTGCTTTGAAATACACCTACATGCCCCATTTATAAGGTTGGGGGACTGGGTGATTGGTTGGTTGGTTGGTTGGTTGGTCCCACAGGAATAGCTAGATAGAATTAATATTTGTTCCACCTTTGACTAATTAAGTGTCCTTTCTAGGTTCCTGGGCTTGCAGAGCAGTGGGCCTTGGTGTGGTTTGGCCTTGGTATTAATATGAGTGAGGCTCTTAGAATAGTGACTGGCACTGTGGCGAAGGGTTTCACAACTGGATGAGCTATTGCAAATAGACTCTCTAATCAATGTTCCTACACATGGACAAATTTAGACCCAGAACTGATGTTTAATTCAAAGATCAAAACTGGAAAAACCAAGGCTAAGTGAATCCCCAGAGTCAGACAGCTGAGGAATAACAACATTGCCATTTAAAGAACATGTTGGTACAATTAAATTGTACCAGTCTCTTGGCTTGCATTGACAATAAGAATAATTAAATACCTATACTTTTTTAATGTGTTACAATCCAATTTTTAAAATCTGAATTAATTAACACAATTTTCTCTGTCATCAAATGAACTAGCTTGAAAAGCAGAAAGTGTTTGGTCAGCAAGAACCTGTGTAGAACTTTGTAGCTGAAAGGAACTTTAGAAATCAAATAGGAGTGGGAAAGACTGGATTAAACAGAAGTCTTTACCGTAGAACTTCTCAGAGCTTTGATAGTGCTAACATGAATTTTGATTCTTCAACAGGTGATCTAGTATACAACCTCTCTCAAACTTATCTGACAATGGAATTTTCCTCAGCAAAATTATTAAAATCTTGAGGTGTCCTGAACACCACCTAGGAAATGGTGGAGTAAATCTCTAAAGTCCCCATGTAGGGTCACATTTTCTTCTATAAATCCTGATTATTTTTCTGCTAGCTAAGGCCCAGAGTGACAGATCCTTCCTTTTTCTGCTCAGTGCACCTCCTCTCCCCTCACTGCCAGGGTTTCTGCTGGGACCTCTAGATTTTTGCCCTCAATGTGTGAGGGAGAGGCCAGAAACTAGTTGCAGCCCCAGGCACCCACATTCACTCCACTCCCAGCACTGCAGCTTTGAGTCCCCCTGTGTGTAATTATAAAGTATGTGTTCAGTTATTTACTTTTTCTATTCCATGTAGAGTGCATTACCAAATAATACTGCTCACAAGTAAACCCAGCTTTTCTGCTGCGAGATCTGAATTTAAAAGATTACAACCCCCCATTATTCCAGTTTTAAAAGAAACCACTACTTACATAGCTTTAAAAAAAAAAAAAAGGAAACAATGATTCTCTGTCCTCTCAGAAATGCAAGCAAATTGCAGAATTAAGACGTTTACATGGACTTTGTTGTTTCTGACCACCCTAAAATTGCCTCATGTAAAAAGGTAGGAAATAAAATGCCTATGTTTCTTGGATTTCCAGAAACTGAGTCTGGCAGCTGGTTTACTGTTGTCTTTTAGAGACTGAAGCAAGAAAAATTACAACCAAAGTGGTGTCAATTTGCTCTATTTATCTTGAGAATTAACTTTAAAGCTTAATTGTCAAAAACAGTGACCTCTATACTCATGAAAATCCCCAGGGAATTACAAAAGCAGACTACTGGAGTGGAATGTGAATGTCATTCTGGGGTGAACTGACCTGCACAGCCTCTGAAGGAAAGCTTGGCCCGAGAAGAAAGGAGCTGACCCCACAAGTTTTTGTACTTTTCTTCTCAACACTCAGATCTGGTTCCTAACCTATTGCTCTGTCAGACCCAGGTTTCCGCGGCTGCGCTGGTCACAGAATTACCTGTGGATGTGTCTTGTCATGGAGACTGGGTATCTGGAAATAGCTGAGCAGGGGTCCAATTATTGATGCCTTTCAGCTCCTGAAGTCCCTTGAGGAGATAGTGTAGTGGCCAGGGGGTGGGTTGAAGAAGTTCTGCTTGCTTAGGAAAGTCCTTGGGCAGGGTTTTGTCTGGAAACTTCCTCTTACTCTGGCAGAATTTGGAACAAATGTCTGGTGAAACCAGACACTGTCAAATTGATAGAACCATCGTAGGATTGAGAACAGTAAGTCAGAAAACAAAAACGCAAGCATACAGCTCATAAAGTCTACTTTGTGGAAGTAGTACAATACTGACAAAAAGACACATTGTACTCAGTAGAATAACCACCCCCACCACACCCTGCCTCAGCCTGATACATTTGCACATATTTAACTTAGAAAAAGAGAGAGAGAGAGAGATTGAGAGAGAGCGAGAGCGAGAGCGAGAGCGAGAGCGAGAGCGAGAGAGAGAGAGAGAGAGAGAGAGAGAGAGAGAGAGAGAGAAGAAAATCTTTTGAGCAAATAAAACCTCTGCTGTCCTCAGTTTAAGTCCAAATACTCAGCAGATAACATCACCAGTGTACTGAGGTGAATAGCCAGGATTGCTATTAGGTTTTGGTAACAGCCTTTAATAGGTGCAAAAATTTTTGTTAGCTGGCCCCACCCTAAGTCATTACCTGTAAGAGAGGAGCCCATCAAAACACAAACAGTAATACTAAGGCTAGATTACAATCTTCTATACACAACAAACCCCTTTCTTAGAATCTATTAGTGGAAGTGAGAGTTGGGAACCACGGTTAAGGTGCTTTCTTTTAGTCTAAAAAAAAATGGAACTCATTAATTGATTTGGTCTCAACTCACTCTGGGAATGTTGTTTCCTTTGACCAAAAATCACTATTTCAAGAGAGACTGCAATGGACTGGTGAGATAGGTGGAGACTTGCACTTAGCCAACCAGATTAGCCAGATCAAGCCTGGCAATCATTGGAACATCAGGTATGGCAACCGGATCAACCAGTGACTGGATCTCAGAATGGACTAAATAGGCCTCTAGGACTGTTGGCTCCTGTTAGTAACAATGATTAACAGGGGGAAGTGAAAGAGGAAATTTGGGGATCAAGCAGAGTTTATCTTCGCAAATTGGGAGCAAGTGAGAAGCCATGAAAAGGAAACAAAGAAGAGAGAAAATACGGTGAGTAGAAAAACAGCCTTTGTGATTTGGCATCTGAGAAAAACAAAGTGGCACAGAGAAGTGCTTGCTGATTTCCATGGTTTACCTAGTCTAAATCATTCTAAAGCGACATTTTGGATTAATTTTTCTCAAGCAGCCGATTAAGGACCTATTAAAGGCTAATCACCTGAGGGAGATCTTTAAATATCTAGGTTCCCAGATCTACCTATAGAGAAAATCTAGTATACAAGCAGGGATACTGTACTTCCAGGTTTAGTGACAGATTGAAACTGGACTTTTAAAATGTATGTATAGGAACAGATAAGCAATAAGAAGCCATGACAGGTTCTTAATGCATCAGAGGAAAATGATTAAACAGGCCTTTAAGAAAACAGTCTGACAGTAGAGGCAAATCACCGGGATCTGGTTGAAATGTAGATTCTCATTCAGTAGGTCTGGCTGCAAAGCCTTAAGCCACTACACCACCAGGGAACTCCACTGGCTGCGTTTCTAACCAACCCACAGATGAGGTCAAAGCTGCTGGCCCTCCAACTATACTTTGAAAAGCTGAATCCTAGAAGACTGCTAAGGCTGGAGCTCTGGTACTCGTGCCCCTTGGTACACAACAGGCTGCTGAGATCAAGTCAACATGTTTTCCTGGAGGGAAATTCCAGTTTCAGTCTAGATGAGATCATGAGATATTAGAGAGAGTCTTCTCATGAAATCAGGAGTCCCAGCTCTCGACTGTGGGTAAGTCAGCTAGCTGGAGAAAATTACTTTCCTCCAGAGCTTCTGTGGCCACATTAGGTAAAATGCCAAAACTGGATTATACTCGTATTTTCTCTAAAATATTTTCTCATTCCGTGATCCCAAATTCTCTAAACCCAGCTTGTAGAATGGGTTGAGAGCAACTTAGGTGGACTTTTCTAACTCTGTAGGATATTAGTTACTATATTTTAAAGAATCAACATGAATATCTTACATCCTTTTGGTGTGTTTGCTCTAAAGCATACATGTCCTTCCTATACATCAATTGTATACATTACGATTTAGACATGTAATTATACCCTAAAGGGGGGAAATACATTTGTATGTGGGGGGTTGATAAAAGAAATGCTATTGTATACAGATTGAAAAACATTATACTTTATTTTTAAAATATTGTAAGGGGTGGTATAAACAAGTCATAGCTTACAGATGTGTGTAAAAGCTGTACAAACTGTGCACATTTACTATTTGGAGGGAAAAACTTGGTTTTAAAAATTGTTTGGACTGTATGTTCTTTTCCTTTTTAGTAGGGTGGGGAACCAAAGGAATTGAATTACAGGGTAGAATATAAAATACCTCCTTTAAGGAAATAAATGTGTAATAGGAACTATCTAGCCAGTTCTCTCAGGCATGGGAATCCCCTGGGGCTCATGTAAATGTATATAAGTATGTCCTCAGTGTCACTCCAGATGTTTCTGCAGGGAAAGAATCCCTTTCCCCACACATTGCTATTAACACTAGGCGTGTAACCTCTATGCTCACTCTTGCTCCAGGCCAAGTGGCCTTCTGAAGGGAGACCCCAGGTAAGACTAGGAGTCCACAGGCCCTTCCCACATCTGAGCCCCTATACCTGGAAGATTACGTGTTCCTCCTAGGCTTGGAGGGGAGAATGGAGCCTGTAAATATTAACACAGGATAAGACTCAGAAGCAAAGTTTACTAGGCAGAGAGGTCAGGCCAGAATGACTTTAAATGGCAATTAAGTCTCTGTCCATTTATCTTAGGAGATTGTCCTTGACTCTAGCTGAGCAGGGTCTTCTCTGCTGTGTGGGGGGTCTGCTTGTAGTTTTGAATCTGCCCCTCAGGGCAACTTGAGATGCACATGTTTTGCTGTAGCTTCTGGCTGCCAAAGCTATAGAAAAGGCAAATCCTGGTTTCTTTAGTTGCCCCTTAAGCCTGCTTTACAGGGTAAGAAGGCCAGGAAGAATCCAGGGCTTCCTCTACTACATTCTGTCTCATTTCTCATCCCATGCTCCAAGGGAAAAATGAAGTTCTCCTGCAGAAGGCCCACTTACGTGGCCTGCCTGACATGCCAGGACCCATCCCACAAAGGGAAGGCTGCCATGTGGTATCGGTGGTATTTTCCACAATCCACAACAAGATCTTCCCCAGGCATTCTCCTGACACCCCCTGTCTCCCCACCTTACCCACCTCCTTTGTTCACACCTCCCCACTCTAAGTGGAAAGTCACATACCAGCAGCCACACCAAGAGTAAGTAAGTAGTAGCAATATGCTAAGGAGTTCAAAACAGAATCCTGCCACTGCATGTAGTGCTTAAAAGGAGACAATGAATACTATCCAGAACCAATGACAGTGATTATGGTGCCAACACATAAATGATAACATAAACGAAGCACGGGGCCAAGGCATCCTATGACAGAGACTGATCATCCCCCAATATATATTCTCTTCTTCTCCTTTAGTAGTAGGGGCCGGAATTTTAGCTGGGGATGTGGCCACTACAGTTTCCAGCCTCCCTTACAGCTGGGTATGTCTATGTGACTAGTTTTGGTTTCTGTGGTTTCCTTAAAGAGAGGCTGTTTGTCCTCTTTCATGCTGTCCTTCTTGCTGCTGGCTGGAATGCAGCCATCTTGGACTAATTATAAAGTGAAAGTCATTTTTTGAAGTTAGTAGAATAAGATAGAAGGAGCCAAAATACCTGATAATCAAGGAGCTAGCCACCATATTGACTCTAGCTGGCCTATGCTTATGTGAGAGATAAATAACTTCTCTATTTTTCAAACCCATGTTATTTTGGATTTTCTGACATCAGAAAATTCTGATTCCATTTCCTTCCTCTTTATACCTGCTATATCAATGACATCCCCAAATTAATTGCATTATTGTTTCATTGAAGAGTAACAGCCAAAATAATAGCTTTGGAGCCTAAAAAAATCTGTTCATCATAGATCTACTCTACGTATTCTCTAACTGCAATAAAACAAAATGACAGAGTACAATAAAATATAATGCACAGTATAGTACTCCTACTTTTCAGTAAGCAGTGAAAGTACAGATATTATCTCTTGATAAAAGGCAGACGACTTTGTCTCTAGAAATATCTGTTATAGCAACTTAATTTCTATACTCTTGACCACTGAATACTAAACACTGGGTTAGATTTCTTCCCCTTGGTCACCCCTCCAAGGCCTTGGAGGGATGGGAGAAATAATTTTATGCTGATGAGGTCCATTCATGTTAATCAATAAGAAAGAATCATGATTACTGATAGCACTGATATGTATCCATGTCATTTAACCCTCAGAACATTTTCAAATTGCAGATTCAGAAATTGAAGTCTCCAACAAGTGGAAAGACTTGCCCAAGGAAATAAACTATTAATTAGGGACCTTGGATCCAGGTTTCCTGATTCATAACTGCCTATTTACTTGTCTGCCTCCCCACCAGACCATAGCTTCTTACTCATTGTTGTATCCCAGCACCTACCACAGGGCCTAGCACACTAAACATCCTCAATAAATACATGTTAAATAAATGAACAAATCTAACATCCCACTCTGCTATTAGCTCTCTTGCTCTGCAAAGTTTCTACAAGCCAATGCTCTTAATATATTCCAGGTCACTCCCAGGCCATATGGCCCATCAAGAGAATGTGGTCAAGGATGAGACAGAGGGGAGCAGGAGTGGTGAACACACCCATATGACACATTCGTGTTCTCCTCCATGCTCTCCTGGGCCTGGGTGGGCCCACCACGTAGGGCATTTGGAAATGTGCCTCACAGCCTGAGAGACAACTTGCATTTTGCATACTTTTCCAGGGAAAGGAAAAGGCAACCCTGGTCTAACACATGTTAGAAATGCTGCTGCCTTGTGTCCTGACATCATAGCATCCACCCGGTCTGATTCCTGGAGGCAGGCCCACTTGCCAGGCATGGCTGGGGAGGGTGTGGAGGGGAAGGACATGGGAAGAGGGGTTAGGCACTGTATAATGGAGTATGTGGCTGAGACATGCAGTGTGACCAGGCATTATGACACAATGCATGGGGTAAGAATAGAATGGGGCCTCTCAGCTCCTTATACCTGTGTGTCTCCAGATCCATTGAAGTTGTCTGTGTTTGCGACTTAGAGGCAAAGATAACAGAGCCCATCATTCCTTGTAAAACCTGGATTCTCTGAAGCCAAGCGGATCTGAGCTGGTCCTGCTCCAAGTTTTCCCAAGGAACAATGAGGATGGGACCAGCCTAACTGACACTGCCTTTCCCCCTCCTTCCAGTGAAGGTGCCAGAGGAAGGTTTTGGATGTTTCTCTTTCTTTTCTTTTCTTTTCTTTTCTTTTCTTTCTTTTCTTTCTTTTCTTTCTTTTCTTTTCTTTTCTTTTCTTTTCTTTCCTTTTTCTTTTCTTTTCTTTTCTTTTCTTTTCTTTTCTTTTCTTTTTTTTCTTTTCTTTTCTTTTCTTTTCTTTCTCTTTCCTTCTGTGGCTCCCTACAGAGTCAGGGGGAGAAAGAAGGCTTGAGTGAACTATGGTCACCAATTATAAGGAATCTATAGCTAAAGTGTCACCTGGCATGATGGAAATAACATTATTGTAAAATGCTGTCATGACATTAAGGTCTTCCAGTTGGAAAGCCAAAAGTTAAGCCGGTGCTGGCATTCATTTTCCAATAAATGAGCTGGCTTAAACATTGACTTTCTCTCCTTGACTTGTAAAAATGACCTAAAAATGTAACGAGAGTTCAATAAATGTTTTTCAGATTGCTATTAAGTACAAATACTTTAATGATTTAACAAAGCCAGAGGAAAACAACCTTAAAACCCCATCTTCCTTGCCCTTGCCCTTGCCCCCACCCCCAAGTCAGAAGGAAAATGCAAGGTCTCAAACAATAATACATTTGCCTAATACCTAGTACATAGTAGACACTCAAATATATTTGGTGACAAGGAATTCTATGTGCCTCATGAGTTGGCACCTCTCACATTTTTTTAAAATTTGCTGACTTGGATCAGATTCAAGAATAATGTATTAATCCTCTGGGGAATATTCACAGGCAAATAGCTACAGGGATATGCATTTTCCTTTGTTAAAACTTGTATCTGCATTCAAATATTGGCCTTGGCATTTCCTGAGTGCTGGCTGCTCTAAACGTTATTATGTCAAGCCATTTGCACTGGAAAGCAAAATCCTGTTAAGAAATGTGATCACAGGTTATAAAGAAATTATCATGTTCCTATTATAATACAGGATATATTTTGAAAGTTTCCATAAGAAAAGATCATATTAAAACAGCAACTCTGTCAAAGGAGAGCTGAGTACTTTTATAATATTTACGGCCAGTGTCAACGTGAAACTTCATTTTTGTTTGTGTGTGTTTTCAGTGGCTTCCCTGTTCTGGCTCATGAAAATGAAATCTCTGAATCCAACACTAGATGACAAGGGGCTTCTAGTGAGACCTGATTTTTGAGGGACTCACCTGTGCCTGAGAGACAACGTGCTGCTACTACTCTCACTGCTCACAACCAGAAAATCTCGGAGTGAAGCAAACGGTCCAGGGGAGGTGGCCTTTTACATGGCTGAGGACAGAAGTTCAAGTCAAGGTTCTGGAGAGTAAGTGCAAAATGAAACTTAAGAGAGGTTGATTTGGCATTAAAAAATTACGAAGTGCGAGTTTCGTTCAGATTTTTAGATACTGGGGGGCGGGGGGGGGAAGAATAAACTATTCTTGTACTTCCAGGGGAAAGGTAAGGGTATTTGACACAATCGTAAGGTGACAGATTGCACGTGGAGGATCACAACATCAATGCTTGGATACACCTGACCTTGGGAAGCTGGGCAGTTCCGGGCAGCAGGACACAAGATGGGAACCGGTGGGAGCCTCGCGCTCGGAGTAAGTGAGCGGTACAGGCGTCAATTCCCACGGCCCTAAGCATGTCCTGTGCAGCTTCCGAGAAAATCCAAGGGCACGCGGGCTTCTAGTCCCGGTCCCAACACGCTCCCGCGCGATGCGACCCTCCCTCCCCTCTGCCACCCCGCGCCGCGCACTCTGACCCAGTGCACGAGGGCAGGGGGGGTGTGAGCTGTGTGTATCAAGGTGCAAGTGTAGGCAGCAGACACACGGAATCTCGAAAAGAGGAAGAGAATAACATCGGCCTGGGCGACAACCAAGTCTAGGGTCCCTACAAGTTAGAAACTAAAAGATGAGGTGCGATGCTTCTGTTCTGTCCCTAACAGGAGCATTTTCTGAAATCAGATCAATTCTAGTATAATTAGGTTCTAAAGCAAACACACAACCGACCGTGAATGGGGTAGGCACCCTTACTGCTTTCTCCCACCCTCTTCCCCTTACGTGGCGACCCGGCTCCTTGAAGGGAGGGGTCGCACCTTGTTCACCAGGGGGTCCTCAGCACAACTCCAAGGATTGGGGCGGTGCCTTGGAAAAGCCAAATGAATGGAAACAAGAGAATAAATGAATGAGCGAATGAATGAATTGGCTGCCTCAGGCCGACGATTTCGCGTGCATTCTCTGGTAGGAAAGGAAAAGGGGGAGGGGAGAAGAGAACCGAAAAGATAAATCGCGCATTACCACGATTGTCCCCAAATGTCAATTTGATCTAGGTCAGCGGCTCTCAGACATGAGTGCGCATCAGAATCACTTGGCTCGTTCAAACGCAAATCGCGGGGTCCCACTCCCAACGCATCTGACTCAGTAGGTGGGGCCAAAGAATCTGCATTTCTAACAAGTTCCAGACGTCGCTGATGCTATTGAATCACACTTCAAAACTGCTGTTCTGGTCTGTAGCTCTGGATGCATCCCAGCGTCCCAGAGAAACGACCTCAGGAGAGAGAATTGGAAGTTCAGGCCGGGAGAAGAAAGAGGAGAGCTGCTGGGCTCCAGCTCGTTCGCAGCCGTGTAGCAATGGGAGCTCGTTGGAAATCAAGATTTTCGTTTGCATTTTCCCAATGTGGGGGCATTGGCAAGTTGTTTTTGTTTTTGTTTTAAGTGAAACCCTAATGAAAACAGGTTAGCCAACTCTGCCCTAGTTTTTCTGAGGCTGAGCCTTTCGGGGCGCAAGGGCTGGGACCGCTCCCCGCAGGGCAGGTGGAGCAGCCCCAGAGAGGCACCATCTGCTGGGCCCTCTCCTGGGACGCGCCTGGGTCTTGTCCTCTGCTGCCGACGTTTTCTGTAAACCGGATCTTCCTAGCCACTGGCACTAACGGGCTCTGTTAGGAAAGCACCTGGAAGTCCAAGCCGTCCTTTGCCACGGGAGCCTGGGAGTTGTCCTGGCTCTCAATGGCGAGGCAACGCGGCTCCCGGCTCCACGAGGGGCATGGGAGGCGAAAGCGCGCCCGTCCCAGCGCACGTTGGGAACCCGCACCCACCCCTCCTCGGGCAGCGCGGGCCTCGGGGCAGCCGAGTCCCGCCGCGCCCAGCACGTGCCTCTGCGGCCCGCTCCTGCCCGAGACTTCGGGAGCGTCTGACGGGTCGCCGGCGGCTTCGAGGTGGCCCTGGGCCTTGCTACCGCGGCGGCTGACGACCTTACTCCGGAAAGCCAAACGCCGGCAGGACCCGGGCTCACGGGAGGGTCGCCCTCAGGCTTGCCCACCTCACCTGTGGCCACGCGGTTAACCCTCGGTCCCCGTCTTTGGTCTCCACAGGTAGCTCCCCATTCCCGATGATTCAGTGCCCACGAGCTGTGGCTGGACGGGCACCCGCTGCGGCCTCCAGTGGAATGAGGCTGAGCAAGGGGCGCAGGCACGAGGGAGCGCCACTGCCCGCCCCCCCCCCCCCGCCCCGCACGCCCTCCTCATCCTCTCCCTTCCCCCAGGGTACAGACAACCAGGCCGGGCCGGCCTCGGGTGCTTGAGGCTGTCGGGCCTGGCCGGACTCAGGAGGTGGCTGGGCCACGGGATCGGACGGCAGGGGGCGACGGGTGGTCCTCAGGTCCCCCAGCCCCGGGAACGCTCCGGAGCGATCCACGCACTTCGCGACGCGCCTCTTTCCGCTCTCGGGCTTGAGGAGAGCAAGGCCCCCCGAGGGATCCCTTTCCGACAGGGCTTGAAATGCGGGTGTGCGGTGAAGGGTAAGGCGTGGGGAATGGGACAGCCCTTCCCAGTGCAGTGCCCTGAGAAATCTCTCTTCTCATTCCCGCAGGGACAGTGTCCAAGGCCTTGGAATATGCTGGTATCTGAGTAGATCGGCACCGGACCGCCGCGAACTCCATGCGCTGGGGTCAAAACTAGTGTCTTTTGCTGCCGTGCGAAAGTGAGAGCTGCCCTGAACCGCGGCGTAGGGAGTCCGATAACCCGTCTTAGAAACCCGCCCCCACCCCCCACCCCCACCCCAGTAGGGGAGTCTCGGGGAGGGCGAACGGGCACCGCACGGGGTGCTCACCAAGGCCCCAGCGGTGGAGGTAGAGCTGCTTACTGGTCCTGACAGTGGGCCCAGGCTCTCTTCCCAGCACCCGCGCTGCGCACAGGAGTCTTGCTCCGCAGCATAAGGGCCCAGGTGGAGGTGAAAAGTTTCTAGCAGCCAGAGGGGACGCTGGCGGCCCTGCATTCACACTAGGGAGCCTGCAGCCTGAGAGACCGCCCGCAGCGCCCGCGCCACGTAGTGCTTGGCCTGTGCCTCTAGGGGGCGCTGGGGCTCTTCTCGCCGGCCGCTGAGATCCCGCCCCGGCTGCGCTTTCCCGTCCCATCCTTGCGTAGAGCGCCGACTAGAACACACATTTTTAAAAGATAAAATTCTTCGTTTTCTGGCCCCTAGCTCCGCATCCTCAGTTCTGAGCCCAGAGAGCCCGCGATCTTCGCGGCCTCCTCACTGTTCCGGAGCTTGAGTGCACGCGCCCAGGGAACAGCTGGGCTCCCAACTCATCCGGGCTCCGGCCAAAAGCAGCACACAGTGCGGGAAGTTCAAATGCAAAAGGTCCCCTCCCTGCAGAGTCAGGGAAAGGCCGGGGAGAAGGCAGGCGAGTCCTCAGAGGTAATGGCAGTGGGATCCCTGGGAAAAGATGGAGTTTTCATAATTTGTGTCTTAAATGGTAAACGTTTTGAGGATCTCCGCAGCGCGCGGTCAGAGCGGGAAGGCTCAAAGTCAACTCCAGGGATGTCTGTTTGACACCTGCTCGCTTCTTAACTGGCAGACGCTCTTGGGTGGGCTGTGGGAAGAGGCCTGCGCGGCGCGTCCCCTCCTTCTACAACTCCCCCGCGTTTCCTCCCGCCGACCTTCATTCTGTCCTCAAAGGGAGTAAACTTCAGGCGGTTCGGGTTTGGGCAGCAACTGCTCGCTTGCCCCTCCTAAGTCTGTTAGCCATTTCCCTGGAAGCGTCCTTGGTGTCGAAAACCCAGAGCCGCGAGGATCCAGATGACAGAGTCGGCGGCAATATCAGGGTGAACTGGACGCGCAGCTGGCTGTCGGAGGGCGCAGCGGGAGTGGGACGGTTGCACAGAGACGCAGCCCTCCAGGCGCAGTTGGGCGACTGTAGGCTCCAGTACCTTCCTCTCGGCACACCCAGACCCAAGCCGGGGCCCTGTGGCCTATCTTCCGTGCTGCGCGTTGTCGCCCCGGGAGTCCGGTAGATGAGGCTGCTACTGGATGGGCCCCACAATGCGTGCGCTCTAGACGCCCATGTGGGCAAAGGGCTTGCCGTGACTACGCGTGGAGAAACTCCAGGGTTCGCTCGCGGGTGGTCGCGGAGGTGGCCCGAGGGAACCCTGCGTACAGTGCGGCGAGGCTCTCAGTCTCCCGCTCGAGTGGGGCGCGCACCTGCCCATTGCGGTGGCTCGGCCTGGAGGCTGCAGAGGCGCTGCCGGGCCACGCGGCTTCCCCCGAAGCCGGGAGCTCGCCGACTCCTCCCTACCTTTAAAGCTTCGGCAGAGCTCGGGGCCGGCAAGGCCCAGACTCCATTGTGGAACTTCGGAGGCTGGGGTGGGCGAGGTAAATACGTTTGCGGAAAAACCCGGGCTCCAGAGGTTTGCAGAAAGAGGGCGCAGCTCGTGGGTGATGGGAAATTCTGTCTGCTTCACAGGGAAAGCAAGCGGTTCCACGCCACACACACACACACACACACACACACACACACACACACACACACACGGAAGGTGTGAAGCCCGCCGCTAGGGAATTGCCTCCACTTTGGTGGAAAGGAAATAAAAAGCATAGGAACACTCTTCAGGTCGCCACCCCTGGATTGTGTGTCCTGGGGGTCTGAAAGAAGAGAAAGTTCCCTTCAAAATCTTCCAAATTGAGAAAAGCTGCGGAAAGAATGAGGCGGTTAGAGAGAGGGGACCGCAGGCATCCCGGTAGCTGGGGCTCAGGACTGAGTACTAAAATGAAAGCACCTCCATGGAAGCCACCAGGGAAAACTTTTAAAAAAGAAAACCTGAACTCCTAGTCATTTTACTAGTTACACGCTGTTTGTCAAATCAACTTTGAAGCAGTTAAATACTAAAGGATGTTAAACACTCGGGTCTGCGTTCCAAGCTCACTTTTTAACCTTTGTGAATTTGAAATTAGAAATAAAAAATTATCTCCTCCTGAATTGTGTTTTTACCAAAGGAACGAAAAATTCTATCATCTCGGCATATATAAAATAGAAGGGATTTTATCTTAATAAAAATAGTATCTCGTAGCTTCTACTTGACTCCGCAATCACTGTTTCACCTTTTGAAAGTTTTTCATTTTCTGCTTATATGTGTCCACTTCCCGCACAATTGAGAATATTTTAATTGTCCTTTGAGGCAGCACATCCAAAACTATCTTTTGGTGGCACCCTTTTGAATTGTACAGCCTGCTGGCTGGGAGATCTGTCCCAGCAAAATGCAGATTTACCCAGGGGCTAAAAGCATATCCCCTTTGATGGCTCTTCTGAGATATAGGGCATTTTGCTCAGTATCGCTCAGGCAGATCTAATTTGGAAAAAGGATGTTTATAATGAGTGTCATTCCCTTTCTGTCACTGAGTCACCTTACCCCCCAAATAGTTGAAGTGCGTTCTGAAATTACTCACACGGGACCAAGCCTTTTAGAAGGACCTGAAAAGTGTATCACTACACTTCAAATTCGATTAAGTTTCCTGTCGACTGAATTAATCTTTTCTTTTTTTCCTAAGAATGAAGATGTACATGTTTTGAGAAGCTAAAATATTATTTTCCTACATTTTAAAAATGCTGTTCTTCACTCATTCTTCTTCATTATTTGTCAATGGGTTACAGAAGCTCACCTCTTTAACCAAGTTGGTTACCTGCTATGAAATGTACATTGGCTGATTAAAACTTAAATATTGGAAGAAATATTCTCCTGGGACATTCCACGTATGTCTTTGCAGTAATTACGAAATTAGTCAATTGTCACCTCTATAAACAAACTTCGTTTTAAACACATATGAAAGCAGACTACAGATACAGTCATAATTGACCAAAAGTATGTACAAAACTATATTTTAAATTGGGGGAAGGGAGATATGTGCTGGAGAATACAATCTAGAACTGATAGATTTTTATCCTACCAAGAAGATGGTTATGTTAAACGTGTTAAGATGTGGAAATGAACCGGGTGAGCGCACCAAGAAAAACTACGAAATGCCGTTTGGGTTCCTCTGCGGGATCTTCCAGAAGCAGACCAGTTGTTCAGTTTCTAACAATATAAGGAAAAGAGGTACCGAGAAGGAAGGTGGTAAGCGTAGTGTTTGTGAGTGAATTTTGAACTGAGTCACCAATGACTGTCTCCGTAACTGGGAAACCTCGAACAAACCTGTGCCTTTAAGACTCAGTTGCTATCCAAACACAAGTAAACAGAGTGGACCATTAGCGGGCGCCGGGCGCGGAGGCGGAGCCAGGGCTCGGTGGGCCCAGCGCGGCGGCGGGACGCCCGCCCGAAGGGGAGGCGGGGCTGCTACTAAAGCTCTGGACTCCCGGCTGCGAGCAGCCTGGGGTGGGACGCGGGTAGGGACAGAGCTCGGCACGTTTACTGCTGGAGGGTGATGGCCCTGCGAGACTGCAGGGTCCAACCTTACCCCGAATCGGCAAGAGACTCGGGGAAGCGCGGGGTTCTGGGCGAGCGCTGAGCGCCGGCTCCAAGCACCCTAGGTCTTTACGCACTCCACGTCCACAGACTCGGACGAAGGCGAAGATCCGCTCTCATTTTTTGCGGCTCCTGGTACTCCAGATCATGTCCGCGGCTCCCGAGGCTCCGCGCGGAAAAAGAAGTTTCCTCGGAGTGGACCCAATGACCTTTCCAAGCTGTGCGTCTCACTGCCTGGACCAGGTCTGAGCGGCGCTGCCCAGGCGGACCTTTCTGCGGGAGGTGAGTGTCCGCTCTGGGAAGGGACTGCAGCCTCCTTAAGAAAGGAAGGGTGAAGGGGATACAGGGGGCGCTCAGATTCTCGGTCCGGCGTGCCACCAAGTTCAGAAATTGTGAAAAGAACTCAATGGATGCAATCCCGGGGCATTGTGTTTCTCATTTTATCGGATGCCAGGCACGCCACTCCCAGCTAACACCCAACGACACACATTTTTTGTACCGTTTTTAGTTTTGGTTTGTGACATTTAATCTAAGCATGCAGAAAGCCTTCTTATAAAAGTTGATCGACGTACGCTGAGATAAAATCCCATTGCCCCAGGGTGTTTGTGATCCTGCCGTGGTATTCCTGGTCCACCCGTCCGGGGGCAGCCTTGGCGGCGCAGCGCGCACAAACCGGGACACAACAGTGCCTGTCTAGGCAGCACATTTCAAGAGGGAATAGTTCAGTCCTAGGTAATTTCTCCAACCTTGTGCTGGCCTTTTGATTTTCCTCCCATCTCCAGTCTTGGAGAAAGGGGCAGAAGGCAAATTCCCCTGGGGCTTAAACGCTTGGATTCTCCAGGAATTGCACCAGAGGAAGAGTTGCGGTGGTATAAAGAAAGGAGAAAAAGGTGTTTATGGGGGGAGCGCTGGATCTTTCTTCCTACCTGTTAGCAGAGAACAAAAGAGGGTTGGCGTTTTCCGGAGCGAAACGCCGCAAACAGCTACTTTCTCTGCTAAACAAACTGCGGTCCTGAACAGAACAAGAATATTACTCACGCAAGGGAAGCGAGGGAGCAGAGAGAAACAACCCAGATTATGTGGAAGGCATCTTAATTTAATTAACTCCTTGGGAAGGCAGAGGCGCTGCACAGGGGCAGGAATTTCGCGGCCCTTTTTCTCTGTTCACCTGACCAGTATGGCCATTTTTATTTTATTTTTAAAAGTGATCTCCTTAGATCTACTTGGACTATAGCTCTATGATTTATGAAAATTACATTGTGGCTTGGGCTGAAATTCAGTGAGCCTATCGATCTATCAGTCATTTCTCTCACACACCAACAGTACAGGTTTTAGCAGATGACCCCTGACTGTATATTATTTTTAGATAATTCCGTGTAATGACATCATTACCAAAAAGCAAGACTCCTTATCAAATTACCATGTACCTTTTTCCCTCCAATGTTTTGAAAGTTTCACTGAACTTACTATGTACATATCTCACTTGTTGACAGCCAATGAACTAAATTTTACAAAACTTCTGTACATGCCTGGAAATTCCTGTGAAGAAGACTGATGAAAGAAAACTAGCCTCAGCTCCACTGAAATATTTATGTCTTTTCATTGGTTTATGTTTCTTTTCTTGCAAATTTAAAAGTAACCAATGGTCCAAAACAGCATGGTGGAGAAATGACAGCAGATGATGATAGCTGTTATTGCCTGAAACTGAGTGTGGGAACTACTACATGCTTAACTCCAGATAAAACGAAAGTACTTTAGATCTCTGCATTGACTTAAAATATCTTTTGACAAACATTTCCAGCAAGTAAGGAGCAGAATGGAAATCTAAACTCCCAATTATTTATGGCAAAAATGTTTGGTGGATATTTAGGGTTGTTATGTTTATAAAAGGATTTCAGAAGTCACCAGTGATCTGCTCTTCTGTGAAGAAACCATTTGTCCTGCAAATTAAAATGAACATAAACTATGAAATAGCACGTTTGTGCCACCATGAAACTGAATTATAATAGAGTCAATAATTTTTGTGGTATAAACCATTGAGAGAAAAGGGGAGGAAGATGGCACTCAACCTCCTGCTGGCAGAATTAACGTTTAACCTTTATGGCAGAGTTTACTTCTTCCATTTGAAATTGAAACCATAAGTTATGATAGTCCTTCATTGACACTCTCCCACCTCCACCTTCCCCCCCAACCCCCCACCACACACACTCAGAGAGAGAGAGAGAGAGAGAGAGAGAGAGAGAGAGAGAGAGAGAGGGAAACATGATGGAACTGTACTTGCCTTCTGTATTTATTTCTAAGAAATCTATTCTGGGAATACACCCAAATAATAATTTTGGTTTCCTCTCTATGAGGGAGGCTACTTTTTTTAATACTAGGGGAAAACTAATATTTTTAATCTCTGGAAATCCTCATATGCAAAAAAGAAGGAAATAAAGGTGTAATTTATTATTTTAATGGTGGAGGAAATAATCAGATAGATTGCCAGAGATGTTAGTAGAATCCTTTTTTCCTACCTCTTTAGGAGTGGGCATAAGGGATTGCCACTGAAGAGAAATGAATCGTGATTTGTGATGGGAAAGTTTATTCCAAGTGGAGGTTTACAGTTTCAGTTGAATGGTCTGACTGAGACCCTCTGACTGTTTCACACCTCTCATTAACTCCGGGCCTGAACTCCCAGACCACATAGCACCAGGCAGAAGCGGTTCATTAATAAATCCCTGTCTCCGAGCCTTTCCAAACAGAGAAGGAGGGAGGGAAGGTGTGGGCCTCATGGAGGCAGCCAGATTCTGCCTTACTAGAGTGCTGTGTCATTAGCGTAGCGCCCTAAGTCTGCCCTCAACTAGAGCCACGGGCAGCACAACACACTAGAGAAGAACATTCTGGCTCAGAAAAGGGTGGTTGAGGAGGGAGGCTGAAGAAACTCTCCCACCTTTCTGCGGGGTTCAAAAGCCAGGCGTAAAGGGTGATGGCTCAGACGGGCCTGCCCTCTCCTCTCCAGGGACAGCGCTTAGCTGGGAGTCTCGCACCTTCAGAGGCAAGGCCCCTGCCCGCTGCGCTGGCAGAACCCTCTGCTCTACAGGGGCTGGCAGTGGGAGGAGGTAGGGCCACTGAGAATGCAGGTGAGGTGTCCCTTGGGAACCTGGGTCAGAAAGTAGACCTCTGGGTTGCCATCGGGGGCGCAGGGAAAGCGGAGCGTGTGCGCCCTGCCTAGGTAGGCCCAGTCTACAGACCCCGTGCTGGGCTTCCCGGTGGCCGGAGTGCCGCGGCACACGTCTCTGGGCGGATAGACGAGCTTCCTCCGAGCCGGCAGGGCCTCACTGTGCCTGGTCCGTTGTGGCTCCCCTGCTGCTCCTTCACTTGCCCTCCCCAACGAGCCCTTTCTCCTTTCTTCTCCCGGGGCCTCTCCGGTGTGGGAGCTGCTCCTGATGCCGGGTCGGGAAGCCGCTCGGGCCTCCCGAAAGCTTGGCGCTCAGTCTAGGATTAGGGGTTTCGACCTCAGGGACGTTCTCCGCCCACCCCCAACCACTCCCGGGAGCCGAACCATCTGGAAGGGATCTTGGTAGGGGGTGGGAGGGGACGGCCCCTGGGAAGGAAGGAGGGGGCGATTCCAGGTCGAACGGGGCCCCTGAGGTGTCACTTTTCTTTCCTGCGGGCCGTCACCGCTGATAAATGGGACTGAGGCAGAGGAAGGAAAGAGAAAACCTCCGAGGTCAGCGTGGGGCGAGGCGGGCTCCTCCGGGGGCCGGAGGGCCCAGGGGCACGAAGTGCGCCCCGGTTGCGCTCCTGCACCCCAGCGTGGCCCGGGTAAGTGCCAGAGAGGCCGCCGCAGGAGCACAGCAGCCAGCGCTGGGCGTAACGCGAGGAGCCGCCGTACAGGGGCTGAACCGGGCCCTCGAGTCCCGGGAGGGACCCACAACCAGTTTTTCCCAGGGGAGCTCCGAGGCACTGCAGCAGCAGGAGAGGCTGGGCCCCGGGCCTGGAGGCGTTGGAGTCTCGGGTTGTCGTCGCGGTTGACCGAGCTTTGCCCGACAAGGGTGGGGCAGGAAAGCTGGACTGGGTGCTACCTCTGCTGGAGAGCCCCTGCCCACATTTCTTTCTCCTCGGGCCTGGGGCTTATGCTCTGTGTGTGCTGCAATCAGACCTTTCTGTGGGCGCCCAGAAGGCTGCCAGGTCATCCAGCTCACCGGGGTACCTTTTCCTGCCCTGCCTGACACCCTGGCCCTGGGGCTGAACTCGGTGGACTCTTTGAGCTGTCGCTGCGTTTCCCTCTCCTCTGATTTGGAGGCTCTGGAGTAGAGTGGGGAGGGGATTTAGAAGGAAGGTGTGGTAACCCGCGTCTGCGCCAAAGGTCAGGCCAAGCTGGCTTGGATAATAGTCACGACTCTCTCTCCCCCTGTCATTTTTAGGGTTTCTCTTCGTGCTGTTGTTTCTCTGAATTTTTGCCGGAGCCCCAAGCGCACCTGCCTCTGAGTCCTGGAAGAAAGGGGCGGCTCCCTTCGGCCCCCAGCATTCCGGAAAATGGGGAGCAAGGCCCTGCCGGCGCCCATCCCTCTCCACCCGTCGCTACAGCTCACCAATTACTCCTTCCTGCAGGCTGTGAACACCTTCCCTGCTGCAGTGGACCACCTGCAGGGCCTGTACGGTCTCAGCGCCGTGCAGACCATGCACATGAACCACTGGACGCTGGGGTACCCCAACATGCACGAGATTACCCGCTCCACCATCACCGAGATGGCGGCGGCTCAAGGCCTCGTGGATGCACGCTTCCCCTTTCCGGCTCTGCCCTTTACCACTCACCTCTTCCACCCCAAGCAGGGAGCCATTGCCCACGTCCTCCCAGCCCTGCACAAGGACCGGCCTCGTTTTGACTTTGCCAACTTGGCCGTGGCCGCCACGCAAGAGGATCCTCCTAAGATGGGAGAGCTGACCAAGCTGAGCCCCGGGCTGGGTAGCCCCATCTCGGGCCTCAGTAAATTGACTCCGGACAGAAAGCCCTCCCGAGGGAGGTTGCCCTCCAAAACAAAAAAAGAATTTATCTGCAAGTTTTGCGGCAGACACTTTACCAAATCCTACAACTTGCTCATCCACGAGAGGACCCATACAGATGAGAGGCCGTACACGTGTGACATCTGCCACAAGGCCTTCCGGAGGCAAGATCATCTGCGGGATCACAGGTGAGGTGGAATGTGAGGTTGGCCCTGGGAGGGAAGGCGAGTTTGTCCAGAATAACGAAGCTTCGAGGATATTCCCAGTGTCACTAAAACACTCTCGGAGCTAGAACACGTCCCCAAAGGCCTTCCCTCGCCAGCCCCAGCTAACCCCCAACCTTGATTTTTTTCTCTCCAGGCCCCTGCTGCGTTCTTGTTTGAGATGCCCGAGGGGCTTTCCCCATCCTTAGCAATTAAATGTAGTGGGTTGTCCTTCGTGCTGGGATTAGTTTCCCAGTTTTATCCCGGCAGCCCTTGGGATGGGGCAGGTGAAGCTGAACGACCCCCTCAAACCTTCCCACGGCGGCTGCCGTCAGACCGTTTGTGGAAATCTGCTCAGGACACCTCCACTGGACTCCTTTCCCTACCTCCCACCTCCACCTCCCGGGTGCACCCCAGAGCCTGACAGTTTCCTTTTAAACTTATTTAAACTTGATTACTGAATTTAGACATAGCTCTCCACCTCCCCCCGCCCCACGCCCCACCGACCTTAAACTCTGCATTGGTAAAGGGCAATTGAAGAAATACTATAACGTAAGTGTTTTCGTGGGGTAAAAACTTCCCAGGAGTGGGGGAGGGGATCTCTCCCCTGACTCCACCAGCTGTTGTTTCTTAAGGTGGGACTTTCGTCCGGATCCCCTGCGACTGTTCAGGGATTCGCTGAAATCAGTTCCCCTAAACTCAGCCTTGACTTATACCCTGATTGGGCCAGTTTAAATACCAGGGAAAACCTTAGAGGACGAGAAGGACCCATTTGGCATGATTTCGAGCTCCAAACTACGCCAGAGAGGGCGATCAAGTGTAGATAAATCCGGCGTCCAGTGAATGTTTTGAAGATCTGTTAGTTGAGGTTAACCATAAACAGAATTGCATGGGGGGGGGGGGCGGGAAATACAATCTAAAAACATAAATAATGGGAATCCTGTTTCTTTTGTTCTTTCATGGCTTCGATTTCGGTAACTGTCCAAAGAAAACTCATCACTGCGGTTGGTAAAGCCATTTCAATGAAACCTTATATTGATTTTCAGGTATATTCATTCCAAAGAAAAACCCTTCAAATGTCAGGAGTGCGGGAAAGGATTTTGTCAATCTAGAACTCTAGCAGTTCACAAAACTTTACACATGCAGGTAAGTTTCTTTCTTTGTTTAAGAACAGTGACTGGTCCCATTTTATTGTGTTTGTTCTAAAAAGGTGTTCAATGGCAGCGTCTTTCTCTTAAAAAAAAAAACTAGTTTTCTAAGTGGGGAAAGGAGCACTTATTTTTTTTATACATAAAATTAATTTCATTTAACATAAAACATTTCTATATTTTTCTTATAAAACAGGCCAGGCTGTTCTAAATCCTAATTTAGAATTATTATTTTTTGATCCGATCTGCCCTACATTTAAAGCTTTCATATTTGGGAGGAAATAAAGGTAATTTTGATAATGGAGGCACAGTGAAATCCCATACGCTCCCTCTCCCAGGGGCCTCATAATTTGTAGTTTTCAGAACATTGAGGAATAGTTTAATTTTCCAGCAAAGAGGAGCCTTATTACCCGGGAGATTGTCTTTCCTTAAGAGAGGATTAGAGTTTTTCCTTCCCCCTTTTCCTGCCTATGACATGGTGATGAAATGTAAAGAGCTGGAAATCACAAAGCCCACCGCGGTGGCCACGGGCAGTTATCAGTGTAATCGGGCCTCTGTGTGTGCCTGAGCGTGTGTTTTCGTGATTGGAGGATTAGGAGCACAGATTTGTTCCTGCAAGTCCTCTCTTTTGTTGTCGTGCGCGTGTTATGTTAACGCTTGTGATACCGATAAGACAGAAACTTTTGAGAAGGGTGCGGTGGTGGTGTGAAGGATTAATCCTTTGCTTGCTTCACATCTGAACAGGAATCTCCACACAAATGTCCCACATGTGGAAGAACCTTTAATCAGAGAAGTAATCTGAAAACTCACCTTCTCACCCATACAGACATCAAGCCCTACAGCTGCGAGCAGTGCGGCAAAGTGTTCAGGCGAAACTGTGATCTGCGGCGGCACAGCCTGACTCACACCCCGCGGCAGGACTTCTAGAGAAGCCCAGGATCTGTCTGTCCCGTGCCGCCGCTGCTCCCTTCCCCAGACACCTCTCCACGCCTCCCATTCAGGGGGGTCCCACCCCCAACCCTTCACTGACTCCAGCTCTTCCCTTGCTGCAGCCGCACCTGCAGCTCCAGGGACTTAACTCTACTTCTGGAGGACTGAGAACTGTAGAAAGCCACACACGTACATCCCTTCACAAAGAGCATATGCTAGTTTCTTGTAGATATTCACAGCTCATTTTAGAGCTCTGTACATATGTCGTGGGTCTTTGTTTTGTTGTTTTGTTTTGTTTGTTTGTATCTTGTTGGATGCACCTAGATATGGAAAATGGAAGCCGAATTTATCTTTAAAGACTGCCTTTTCAAAATAAAACCTTTTCTTGTTTGTTTCAACACTACTGCAAAATGTGTCTTGCTATTTATTTTCTGTTTTCCCTCTGGATTCTGGAAGAGTGGGCTGCTTCTAAAATAATCAATACCGAAGGGTATTCTTTATCCCTAGGTTTTAAAAATAAGACTCACAATTCTTTTTCTGAAACTTCAGCTCTTTTCTTTCGGTGCTGTGGCATTTCAGAGTTGGATAACTGTGCTGACTTTTTGTTTTTCAAAGGTATTAAAATTGATGCCCCTGAGGTTTTCTCCCCTTTTGTTTATTCTAATTCCCTGTGTATTATTCCTTCAGATCAAAGCAATATAATAATCATTATTCATAATTTCCCACTCCAATGACTGACCTACTTGAAAGCACGAGGTGGGAAGAAGCATAAGGAAAAAGAAGAGAAAGGAGTGTCTCATCACTTTTTTAAAGTCCTTGACCTATTGTCAATGTTTATGATAGGCAACTTGTCTTACCATTAGACTTTGAACACTGATTTAGCACTATAGACAGAGACTTTACCCTGACTTCAGGGGAGAAGTCTAACATCCTCCTACAGAAGAGTGCAGGAAAGTACAAGCTTCAGAAGATGAGGACAAGAGGAGAAAGGAGAAACTACTCAGCTATGTTTGCACAAACTATTTCTTTCCAAGGGTGGAGATCCTTTCTTCTAGGTTTGGATTTCTCTGCAAAGCAAATTGAGTTAGGTCACTTGCAAGGTTTCCATCACTGGTTGGCCTTTTGTCCCTGGGAAAATTCCAGAAGTACAGGTTACTCAGTGTACAGAGCTCATGACAAATATGTAATCACCTTCTGAGGCATTTCAACCTTTCCCAAACGGTTCCTGGGGAATATGACACTAGTGTAATGAAAACGTTGTGTCAGATTTGTGGATGCAGATAAACAGTAGTACTATGCAGAAACAGGAAGGAAAATAGTTAAACTTAAAATGGGAACATCAGAGGAAGCTATGGCCCAGTGGCCCAGTAGGTTCTCACAAACTTTAATACTGAGCAACAGGGTGAATTAAGTATTCTCAGGTATTTTTTCATTTGTATATTTGTGTGGGGATGGCATGTTTCATCTTCAGGGTGACACTAGGCAACATATCCTATGTTTGTACTTTGGAATCCTCCAGAAAGATAGGTAGGGTTTGAGGACTAGATTGAAAATTTCTCACCAGTGCCTTGTTCAATGACTTATGAGAAGGTTTCAAAACGTGTTGCAGACTCACTACTTGCTCTGTTCTCAGGGGAGCTGGCTAGAAGTTACTTCTGCTTCTCACGAGAGAGCAATTCTCTTCAACAGTGTCCACCTGCAAGTCTACACGTCAAATGCATTTCCCAACATGGGATGGGCCTAAAGATTTCACTGAGGAGAGAGGACAGGGATAGAGTGTGGGGTGCATGTGTGTGTGTGGTATTTGGAGGAGCGAAACTGTTGTTTGTTTTCTTTTGTTTGTACAGAATTAACTCAGTGACCTCCCTACCCCTACTCTCTCAAGATCCTGCCCACCTTGTTACAGAAGATTTGAATACTTTAGCACAGGGTTGCAATATTGACTGTCCCTAGAACTCCCCTAATCCTGCAGGCATTTTCCATGTAGTCAGTCTCACTGCCCCACCCACCCCCAAGTGACTACAAGCTCCAATAATTTCATTGCACAGGGTTCAGTCAAATTATCAAAGAATGACCCTTGCTCGCTATCAAGCTGTCATATCCTTGAAGTCTCTGTCACAGGGATATAGAGATAGGTATAACCAGAATACTATTCCTCTTCATTTATTTTAATTGAAAAAATTGGAATCAGAAATGTACGAGGGAAAACAGAGAAGAAAGTGGAGCAAGCAATTCCCCTTCCCATGTACACACTATTTCAAAAGTTATGGTTAAGTTATTTATAATTTATTTATGTAGTCATTAATTTCACAAACGCTTTTTACGTGCTTTTCACTTGCCAAGCCCTGTGCTAGGTTCCAATAATTTCAATGCAGTCTCTGCCTTTCTATGTCTGGTGGCATAATTTTGCTACTACTACTTAGATAATTTTACAGCTACTTTAAATCTGCACCCTTAAACTCAGCATCCATCTAGACTCAGAGTAGCCTCTGAGTAGATTCTTTCCACACTCTTCCCAATCTCAGGTGAACTTTTGAACAGTGGGTTCCTGTCCAAATTCTGAGTTTTGTTTTCTTCTTCTTTAGAATGCCCAAGCATGCAGGAAATGAATCTTACATGAGACAAACTTATGAGACATCATAGGAAAAATAATATCTTGTATCTTATGAAATCCATCTGCTGGGTTTTTTTTGTTTTTTTGTTTTTTGTTTTTTTGTTTTGTTTTGGTTTGGTTTTGTTTTTGTTTTTGTTTTTTTGGTTTAGTGAACAGTCATTATTTGAGTTTTAGATTAGCCTGTGTTTTCCTTACGACCTCTACCATAGTCAAGCCATGAATCAATACTCCTGGCCAGAAACCAGGAGTGGGAAACATCTTGAGTCACAACCACAGTGCTGAAAACTTCATGAGAAATAGTTGAGTATTGAGCTATGACTTTAATCTCATTTTGAAATCTTTGTGTGCGTTTCAAAAATAACTTCTAAATATGAATTTTATTGTAATCAATTGTTACTATAAAACTGAATGTGTGTTAAATCCACTTATTGATGCTAATATTGACATGTAGCTCATTGTAGTACTAGTGCTTTATAATTGTAGTAATTTAAATATTGTAATTTTGCTCAGGCACATCCTTCCTCTTTTACATGAAGAGGCCTTTGTGAAATTTGACCCTAGGACAGATAAATATTTGAAAAGTAGTTTACTATTATTACAATAATAAAATAGAAAAAGTTGATGCAGCCATATAACACAAGGTAAATAGGCATGACTTTGTATATGGGAAGATTGTGTTTACCATCTCTATTCGTGTGTTACATTGAGATTGTATTTCCCAATTTCTCCTTCTGAAATGTAACTGGCCACTGATAACAACTTCTGCTGATAACAATGAGCAATAAAGGGAGTGGAGATTCAGAATAGTTCAGCTTTGATGACCTGAGATAGTTCATGTTCATTCCTGTTTCTTTTCTTTGTTGCTTATTAGTCCCTCACAGCACCAATTGTATTATTATCTAAGCTATGTAACTTTTTTACTGAAACTATCCAAGGCAAAACTGATAGTGAAAAACTATAAGTAATGCAAATATACCACAAGAGAAAAGTTTTTAGGTAAATTATAATGCTGTATCTGTTAGGATACTTTTACTGCAAGAAACAGAAAGCCTGACAAAAAGGGGCTTTAATAGGGAATTTACTTTCTCACATGAAAAGAAGTCTCGAGGTAGGGTCCAGGGATGCATAATTAATTGGAGTGACAAGATCATCCAAAGCCCACTTCTTAATTTTCTCTTCTTCCATCTTCAGTGTCCAGACTTGCTCCCTTATGGCCACAAGATGGCTGCAAAAGCTCCAGCCATCAGCTCTGGTGCTTCCTTCTCACACATGGTCCATAGGCGGAAAAGGGGGTTAAAGAATCTCCTCCATAAATCCAACCAGTAGCTTTGCACTCACATAGTACTGTCCAGAATTAGTTCAGTTGCATTTTTCTCAGTCAATCACTGATAAAGAGACTATAATTATACTATGATTGACTTACACTAAATAAAATACACCTATGGATGGAAATGGAGCCAGCCTTATCTGGAGCCCTTGACTGCCTTGAAAATACCTGAGTTCTTTTGTTAGGAAGAAAGTAGAACTGATAGTTGTGAATATTAAGCAGATGTTTAAAATGAAGTTTCCATTAATAACCTTAGTTTAGGAGATGCTTATGTTATACAAGCAGGATATTTAATGGCATATACAGTATTATCTAAGCTATATAAACAAACAAAACCTTAAAAAAACTAAGTAGAAACAAAGACTAGCAGAAAATATAGCAAAATGTTAATAGCAGCTATTCATGAGTAATATACTAAGGGTGCATTTTCCTTTTCTTATTTTTCAACACTTCAACAATGAACATGTGTTACTTTTAAAGGGAAAAAGATAATAAATATTATTTTTAAAATCCAAAATAAAGACTCACTTTCCTCAATAGTTTGATTTTTCATCTTGCTTCATTGCACTGACCAGTCTTATCTTTTTTCTGTGTCCTAGTTCTTTGTTTTCTCTGTTTGAAGAGTTCCAATGTTCCTTTAGGTATAATCATTAGAATTATCCAGGGTACTTATTTGTGGGTGCTCCCTAATACAGTGGGTAAATTGAAATTTCTGGTGATAAAGACTCAGGACTCTGTATTTTAAACAAACACTTCAGGTAGTTCTTACATGTATTATAGACTGAGAATTTCTGCATTAGCCTTTGACACCATCATTCTCTTTATCTTATCCATTAGCCATTTATTATGTGCCTACCAAATAAACATGAGACAAATCTCAACCCACTTTTCTTTACTTCTTTACCCACTGTCCTTGAAGTTGTCAAATTCCCCCTGCCTTGGTGCTTATTGCTCTTCTCTGGTCGCCACATCTACCTTTCTTTTTTTTTTTTCCTATTGCTGTTCTCAAGTTCCCCTTTTCCTTTTCACATTAATTGACATTTTTGGGTTTGATATTTTATTTATTTGGGATTTTTTTTGTTATCTTAATCCACTTAGTAATTTAAAGAGGCAAGAGAAGAAAAAGAATTTAATAATTGATTAAAATGAGAAAATCACAAAGAAGTAAAAATAATTTTCTTTTCAATTTATAAATCGAAATATCATCACCAAATGACTTATTATTTCAACTCCTGTATGAGGAACATTAATTTGCTATGATAAATGCTTTATGTATTGAAGTGTGGGTGTGTGCTTGTTTTAAGATCAGAGCTGGGGGTTCCCTAGTAGTGTAGTGGCTAGGCTTTGGCTCTCAACGCTGAGGCCTGGGTTCGATTCCCAGCCAGGGAACTACCCACCTACCCCCCCACCCCCCCACCCCCCACCCCCCAAAAAAGATCAGAGCTAACTGAAAAAATTTTTTACATTATTTATATTATTATAACAGTAAAATTTCATAGCAAAAGACCATTTGTCTTAGAAAGAACCATGGGTGTGAAATCAGAAGATGTTTTAATATTTTTAAACGTAGGACTCAGTTTTTCATCTGTAAAGTGAGAATTTGTACTACATAATAAGGTCTTCTCTAGCTTGTAAGATTAATGGTTCTCATTGAGATAAGCATAAATGTATTGTTAGATAAGTATTATTGATTACACAAAGGCTAGAAAATACTAAGAAATTATATAACTTCACTCCCATAACATTTTTTATTAACTTAGTAAAAATAAATGAGTTTACAAATTAATTTCTGCTAGTATACTGTCAAATCATGTTTTCTAAAATTTTTGAAATTTTAGAGGATCGTTAGAATACTGTTGATTGAATGTAATATTTTTAAATTGAAAATAAATATTTCTTTATTATTTTTCAGATGATAAAAACTATCATGCTTATTGTGAAAAATTCAAACAATATAGAAGTGTATAGAGTAAAAGTCTCTTATTTCTCTCTTCCCCACTAGCAACCCTTTTAATTTCATTTCCCAGAGGCAGCCACTATTAACATTTTGGGTAGACCTTTCTAGACATTTTGCTGTGGATATGTAAATGTAAGTGAACACTTAAAAACATGCACACACACATTGGATCATACTATAATATTATTTTGCAACTTCCCCCTCCCCCAGATATTTAACAATCTCATATATTAATCTAATTTTCCATATCAGTATAAATAGATCTTCCTTTAAGGTAATGGGGAAAACTCTCTTAAGGACTTTTCAACTTGAGGATTCATTCTTTTCATTAGAATTAAACATGGAGAAATAGGAAAATCATTCTGTTACTGAAATTATTTACAAAATGCCATCTCCTTAACTGTCAACCTTTAGTTCCCTATCTTCATGGTGTCAGCTGAAAGAATGCCTGAGGGTTTTGAAGATTCTTCAAGGTGTGTCATATTATAGTTCACATCAATGCACACTGATATACCTCCCTGGCAACAACTGAAAGATACAGTTCTTAAATCCCCTGGTGACCCATTATCCATGGATCATTGACAAGATAGAATGTAATAGCTCCTGTCTTTTTACCAAGGTAAACTTCACAGTGAAACTGTACTATTCATGCTCTAAATCTTTTGTCTAAGTAAGAAAATTAATCTAAGGAAAAGGAACTACTTTAAGTAGATAATACAAATATCTTTTATTATATTTTAATATTTATTGAATGAAGAAATATCTATTGAAGTATAGTAGCTATTTGAAACTTTTCCCATAGCTTACCTTTCCAAATAGATCACCTGAAATTCAAGGCTAAATGAATTGCACAACAGCCAGCATTTAAAACATCAAGTTAAACTAATAGACATTGTGTTTATTTAAGGACAGCATTAAAACAGTAGTTCAATTGGTATTATGGGTCAAATTTTAACATTTCTCATTATTTTGCTGGGATCCAAAAAGTCAGTGCTTTTCTATCCTAAAAATTATTTCATTTGTGAACTGGGTCATGGTCATAAGCTCTCAAAAGGACTTATTTACAGGCCTCTGCAATATTTGCCATGTGGCACTGTGTTTTTGCAACATCACATAGTGACTGTGCTATGTTGTAAATTCATAATGTGATGACAGGACATGGCCATGTTTTTATATGGTTCCAATCTAGGTCCATCTAAAGGCTACTTATTTTAGGCTAATCTTCTTGATGTCTGTAAGGATTCTGCTCCATTTCTATCTACTTAGAGATAGAAAAGGTTAAATGTTCTTATCAACTTAATTAACACCTCATTTACTGCCCAGGTCAAAAGCACAAAAGAAAAAGAAAAAAATGAAATAACTTAACTAACTGTCTTTATGGAAATATAAGCAAAGGTGTCAGCAATTATGGTATAGAGTGAAGTTGAAGAGATATATCCCTTCAACCCAGTGAGTCCACTAGAGAAACTCAAGCATGTCTGAAGAAAGAGACATGGGCAAGAATATTGTCTGAAATAGTGTTTATAGTGGAGAAAATCTCAAAAGAACATAAATATCCACTAACAGGAGAATGGATAAATAAATCATGAATATTCACATAATAAAATACCATATAATAGTTAAAACAGATTAGCAGTATGTGTATCAGAATGGCTTAATCTGAAGCACATAATGTGTGAGAAAAAGGACAGGTTGCAGAATGACAAGTATATGTCATTCACATAAAGTTTGAAAATGTAGTATGTAGTAAAAGTATAAATTGTTCTTAAAAATAATAATAACCTAATTCTGGATAGTAGTTACATTTGGGGAGAAAGAGGAAAGAAATTATGAACTGGTGCACATTGAACAAGGACTTCAACTGTATTTATGGTATTTTACTTCTTTTAAAAAAAAAATCTAAAACAAATACAGAAATTGTTAAGACTTGCCAGAACTAAGTGATGTATGTAGGGGTGTTTATCATATTAGTCTCCTTATTTTCTATATGCTTGAATATTTTCAGAATAAATTTTATTTCCAAAAAGAATCAGCTTTTAGAGCTTAAAGGGACTTTAGGAACCATCTAATATTGGCTATTTACTGAGAAATTACTCTGTGATGCTAGAGACACATTGGTATACCAGAGAGACAAAGTCCCTACACCCTTCGAGCTTACATTCTACTGGAAAAAGGCCAGATTAAAAAAATAATAAATGTGTATTGAGAAGGACCACAAAGAGGATTTTGTTGCATTTGAAGATGAGGAAATTGAGGCACAGAAAAGTTAAGTGATTTTTTCAGGATACAAGTCAGTTCTAGAAACTTGCCTTCCTTCCTAACCTTCTTACGAGTCTATTTTCCCCTGGTCAATCCCTACCTTTTATTCTAATTGTTGGTGGTGTTAGGCACAACAAACACATTGACAGTGTCTCAGTTGTTTTCTGGCCATCTCTAGCTTAAGATAATAAAGCAAAATGTACAAGTTGATCAAACACTAAAACCTCACTAAATAAGCTTGAAAATTATTAGGATATTTTGAACATGACACTAAATTTATACAACTGTCTTACTGGGTAGGTCAGCATTATCTTCATTTCATGGGTAAAGAAAGACATGAAGTGGGGAGTAGTAGTGGGGTGAGTTGAACTGCCTAAGGCTCTGTAGGAAATAAGAGTGACAGGTTCTGGATCAGAATTCAGAACTCTTTCTAATCTAGTGCAAAATCTGGAGTACCTTTCTTTCTGATCTTCCCATTCAGGTAACTACGCCTCAGTTCCCCACATTCCTGTAAAACCAACTCTACTTTTTTGAAAATTGTAAGAAAACACTAATGTAACACTAGTATCTTTACAGACAAATTGAGCACTTTTTTTGCATTCAATTTGCAAATTCATTGGTAAAAATGTTTAATATAACCTTCTATGTTCATCTAAGTGTGCAAACCCTACTCTCCAGATGGTCTCAAAGAATGTTCAAGGAAATAATTTCCCAGACTGCAACTATTCTATCCATAGCTTTGAAGACAGATTTCAGGTGAGCTTTTATTCACTTTGGGCAAGTAAAAGGAGCAGAAGAAGAGAATAATTATGATGACCTAATCTACCTAGATGGTGTTATGACATCCATTCTACTTGTAAAATTCTAGCATTCATAGTTTCTATTCAAGCAATTGTCTTCATTTCTATTAAAATAATTGTTTTAATATTATGATAGCCAAAGATATTTGTTTTAGCTTCTTCCTCATGTGTTCATTTGTTGTTTTAAATTGTCACTTATAGAAAGGAAGCCCTTATGAAGAAAATTATTCTGAGCAAAATTTAAATATTCAACATCAGAAGGTATGGTCTAGCACTATTGCAACCCCAGGAAGTTTATCAGCAGATTTTACCCCTTTACCCCTGTGCACTATATACTTCCCTACAAAGCTGATTATAGGTTTATGTTGAAAGTGTTCAATATTGATTGGTACAGGAACAGTGCAAAATTACTTATTACCTTCATTTTCCAATGAATTCTTTCTTCCCTTGCCTGATGTGTGAAGCTAGGCTTCTAAGGACTTCTTCAGTGTCCTTATTAAGAACATCTGTAAAGAGCATCAGAATGAAGTGTTGAATTTCACCCATTTGGATTTCATTAAAGTGTCTATAGTTGTCAAGCATTTAGAAAGTCAAGACACTAAGAGTTTGGGGTTTGACCCAAAGGAAATTGGTCCTCATTTTAAGGCTAAACAGGAGGAATAACTGAGCCAAAATTTTTTAGGGAGATTTTTTTTTTTAAATCATTCCTTTCAGATCCATGCTCCTAAAGAATGAAAACTTAAACAACCATACTTTCTAATGGTAAGTTTTCCATCTTGCCAAAGTAAAGTGTGGGTTTATCGCAGAGGATCTCAACCCAGAGTTCATGGTTATCCTAGTGGATCCATAGGCAGACCTCAGAGAGTCCATAAACTCTGTGAAACTGTAAGTAAAATTTCATGTGCATATACACATATACATTGTTTTTTCTGGGAAGAGGAAGCTACAGCTTTCATCAAATTTTCAGAAACATCTGTAATTCAAAAAATGTTAAGAAATTTGGTTTATTTTCTTACATATTTAGGTATCTTATTCAAAGTGTAGAAATGAGCTGTTTTTAGTTTTTCCTTTTACTGTGATGCACAATGCATATAAATGTACATAATGTTTAAGGTGCTAATAAAGTATACTGATCTTTCAATATTAACAAATGACCAGAATTTGGGCAATTTGTCAAATCTCAATTATGAGTAAATTCACCTACATACACACTGTGATTCAACTGGGTTTAACAAATGTAACCCAACTGATCATTTAAAATAAATGACATAAAATAAGTTGAAAAGTGAAAATATGTTGTATTGGCAGTACAAAGTGATTAAAAAAAACAAAGCAGCTTGGAAAGTTCTCAGTACAGTTAGTAATAGTAATAATAATATGTTTTGATTAATTAATTGATTATGCTTTTAGTAAAGTGGCATGAATTTATTTATATTGTGACTTAAATCCACTTTGAATAAAAACAACAATTTTATTTTATAAAGAATACTAAGTGAAATAAATTCTGATGTGAAAGATCTACTAGGTATTTGTAAGTTTCATAACATTTAAAATAAATACCAAATAATCTGAACATTTACACTAATTCTAGCTACATTTATATTTGGAACAGTTGCTAAAATTTAAGAGGTCATATTTTAAGTTCAAATGAAATACATTATTACTTCTCTGCTGTGATTTTTAAAAAGTGTTCTTTTAACTGGATCCTATTATTACATTTGCCCTTTAAAATAGATTATTTAGAATACATTGAACTAAACATTTTTTCAATGTGGTTTTTCTCGTGAACCATTCTCTTTAGACTGGAATCAAAACACAGAATGCAGAAACATAGTATGAATCTTTGATTAATAGGCTATCTGCCACTTGTCTTTGTTTTCTATTGCAAAAATATATACGTTATATTTTTTCTTGAATTAAACTTCAGACATCAGTCAATTTTGATTTATCTTTGCTCCTTATGCAGCAAGTCTTCTTTAGCCACCTTCTTGAATTACCTATCCTCTCAGACAGTTCTTTAGCTTATTATATGTGAACCTGGCTTGCTTCCAAATTAATTTGGCTAGTCTCTTAATCTTTCCCATCCTCTCTCAAATGCCCTGATCAGCCCTTTTGATATTCACCAAAGCAAAATTAGTTTCCAGGCATAGTTTCCTTTCCCCTGTCCCCCTGCCGCCCCTTGAGATCACACACACACACACACACACACACACACACATATGTACATATACCTGCACACACACACTATGGTATATATCATTAACCTTTCTTTTTTTAAATTATTTTTAGATGCTTTTATTTTCTCTTCTTGTCTTTCTCTGTAATTTTGTCCCATAATATTTTCTTCCTTTTGACCTATGTTATAACATACATAAATTTAAATATTAGTAAAACATAGACTCCCAAAGAGTTTCTTATTTGTTTTACTGTTAAGGTTTTTTCTATTCTTTAGCACCAAGTTTCCCTCTTACTATTTAAATAAGGTTAAGAATCAGTTAAGATTACAGTATATGAATTATATCTCAATAAAGCTATCATTTAAAAAAAAACAATGAAGCAGAGGAAAAAAGAATAAAGGAATTTAGGTGAAAGTGTTTTGAAAGATATAAACTGAAATATGGACCCTGGATATTTATCACTAGTATAGCTACTATTACACCCACTATTTAGCTTTACACATTCTGTGAAGGCTTCCTATAAACTAATAATTTAAATTCCTCTGCTAGTGCTAACTCACTGTCATAGAAAGAGTTATCCAAATATATATTATGTAAGAGCTTGTAGTACAATGTCTGGCATATAAATAGGTGTCCAATAAATGTTTAAAAACAAAAAAAAAGTACAAAAAAAGTTAAAGTACAATTGATAAAGTCAAGTCATATCCATTAGTATAGGGATTAAAGAATGTAACCTTGGCCTAAAATAATCAGAAGCCAATTTAAAGTTATTTTAAACATCTTACTCTTTGATATTAGAAATAATATATGCTGCTACACAAGTAACAGGGTTGGAAAACATCAAATTAAAATTTTATTTTTTAGGGAGTTTCCCTGGTGGTATAGTGGCTAGGCTTCGGTGCTTTCACCACTGTGGTTTGATCCCCGCTCAGAGAATCAACCAAAAAAAAAAATTACTTTTCAGGCCTTGGAAAACTTATTAAATAGCAGTAGAAAATCGATTTTATAGAGTAAAAGAATACAATGATGCCAAATCAGCTTTCTTCTTGTTATGGAGAACTCACAGTTCTAGTGACCAGAGAGTATTTATTCCAACATGGTGTTTCTTTTTGGAAACAGGGAGCAACATTTTTATTTTCTGTTAAAATATACAACAGTGAATGTGTAGTTCAAGATGCTTTAGTTGCTCAGGAAGTGTTTTATTATTGTTTTTCTACATCAACTCCACCTCCCTCTCATGTTCTCAGAACCAATGAAGAAGGAAACATTATTTATCAAAGAAGGTGAGGCCTTGAGCTGATAGGACACTGGTTTGCCAGGCAGGACAGCTAGCATATTTTCAAAGTTATGATCTTCATTATGCTTCAAGAATAGTAATGTCTTTGGATTGGAAGGGATTTTAGAAATGTCTTTGTCCAACCCTCATATAGAATTACTAACAGAAGACCACTCACTATTTTCTGAAACTGTTAGAGAACTCTGAATGTTAGAAAAGTCTTATACTCAATCAAAAATACACCTCATTGCACCTTGCAGTAATTGATCCCAGTCCTGCCCTTTACTTTCTCTAAGCTGTAAATTTGGGGAAGGAGAATTTCTTTTATAAACAGAATGAGATATTTGAGTTGAACTTTGTAAAATGTTTACAATTGTTAAGGAATGGTGTCACCACACCATTAGGTCCCCAGAAAAATACATTGCTAATTTTTTATTTAGATTCTAGACTAGGAAGTTTTCATCTCTTGTTGAAATATGCCAGTGAATTTAGCAAACTTTCAGTCTTCCTGGGAGACCTGCCAACAATTACCAATGAATCAATGTTAGCACACCTTATGGGAGGAGGAAGAAGAAATGAGAAGCTTCATAATTTTATTTCCTCCTCTGGTGGTATGGTAGGAATTAAGATGAACTGGTTAGAGTTTACTGAGCATGAATCTTTTAAATCCCTGGGCCAGATTAACTGAATGATCCCAGCATTGAGCACACAGGTTGTCAAGAGCACTTGTATCACAGTGATTTGCCTAATAACTAATCTATTTGCAACCTCCTCCACATTTAATGACGAGGTTCCAATGTCCTCCTCGTGCAAGTTCTAACATGCTATATTTCTATCTTGATTTAAAAGGGCCTGAACTGCATGGTATTGTCTCAAGCTGCCAAAGGCCACAGCTTCTTCATTTAAAAGTGGGGTGGGGTGGGTATTATTACAGATCAGGCAGCAGGATGCTTAGAGTCTACACCTGGCTGGCCCAGGTTTGGCTTTTCTCATCTATTTATTCATCCAAATAATAACTTCAAAAAAAAAAAAGTAAGAAAAAAAAATGAGTTGCCCTGGTACCAAGCCTGAGATAATGTATATCAGCTTTGATCACATGCTCTGAGGTTTGGGAAAATGAATTATTATAAACCGGGTGTCATCCTCAGCTCTTCCCTGGAAACACTTTTCTTAAATGTTGCTTTTGATCATATTTTTTAAGATGTAATTAAGGATTCCTTTTCCCTAGTCATGTTTTCTCTTTTGAGCTAAAACCTTATGGAAACAATCCAATGGAATTATACAGCTATGGTTCCACTCATAGGAGCTCTTGGTAATGATTAAGGTTGCCTGGACAAAAGAATATGAAATAGGTGTTTGCCTAGTGGGTGTGTCATTGGGAGGGATGTATTTTTATCTTTCTACAACCTGAGGTTCTATGAGGAACCCTAAGGCATATCTGCAACCAAGAAATTCCTCTGATGGAATTTATATTTTTTCCCCATACTTCTCATTCATTTGACAGCTATTCAACAAATATTTGAGTATCAGCATGTGTTAGGCACTGTATTAATCTAGTATGAGAGACAAATTAAAAGAAAAACATGAATAAAAGAATAAATGTTATAATCCAGGTATGCATTGGCTTCTATGGCAGCATGTAGAAGGTTCCCTTGTCAATGAGGACGTCTCACTGGAGGAGGTGAATGTGGTTTCACTGATGAAAGAGAGCATTGAAGTGATTTTCTCCAGTGGAAGTATGCTATCCCAGTAATAATCAGATAGTAATAGCAAATAGCAGTTTTCTCTAAAACATAATTCATGATACAAAAGTCTTTTTAGACTCTGAAACAAAAAGGATTTTGTAGTCAAATACATCTGAAACTTCGCAGTGCAGATAACAGTTAATATCTCTGAGAAGCACAGTTGTAAAGAGACCTGATTAACAAAGTATAACCCAGCATTTCCCATACTGCCCTGACTAAAACTCTCCTCTTTTTCATTGGAGGGAGACCCATTTCCTTCCTGACAGAGTCTATTAAAATTCTTCACCTAAAGAGGATCATTTTGAATATAGAATAGACGCTGTGGGTCAATAAAATATATTAAGCTTTTCTATGTTTCACAGGTAACTATTACCATAAAAATAGTTAATGAGGACAGCTTTTAGAATGGGCAAATGGGCCCATAACTCAGAGACTCTTGCTTCCTGAAGCTTGCGCCTAGCCCTCTAAAAATCTACATAGGATCCTCACCTTAGAGGTAAACAGACTGGAGCCCTGGGGCAGAATATGTCTCTACATTCCTTGAAACAAGTGTGAAGAAACAAATAAAAGAACTGCCATCATGAATTGTACTAAAGCCATGATCAAAAGTCTCTATACTTTGAAATACCTAATCATATTACAGGATTAAAAACACATGAGTGAACACTAACCAATAATTTATTCATTTCTATATCTACTACATCTTTTAATTTTGAAAACATAAATTTGTGGTTCTTTCTCATTTATACTGATGAAAATCTCTCATTTTCAGTCTGGTAGGTCCCTTCTTCTATGCCTTGTTGTACTTGGACATAGTCAGTTTCTGGCCTTACCCAAATTTCCTTTTTGGAGTGACTTTTGAGTAGAAGAAAACCTAAGAGTGATTAAATACTAAGAGTTCATACGAGGTGTCTCATCTTTTTCTAGGAATAATGAAAAATGTATAACCCCTATATAAATGTTGGGCTTATTTTGTTGTGTTCTGATAAGGCCCTACTGTTGAGGCCACATTTCTAGGGGTGGACATAAACATCTCTGAAGAAAGTGGGTATTATTAATCTGGAAGAAGGTAGTTCTTCACACAGGTTAATAGGATCTTGGAAGGTGCATCTTGGATTTGAGTGAGAATGCCCTACTCCCTGTGGGATCATACCTTTGCTGGATTTTAAAGTGTACAGACTGTGGATGCTCCTGGTGATACTGGAAAGACCATTTCTCCAGGTTCTAGGCAGGAATGTGGAACCTATGTAGGGAATTCTAAAATAAAGTGACACACTTTCAAATTATCTAGCTTTAAGTTGTTCTCTGGGTTCACTCCTGTGTTAACTATGCCCAAGTCTTCAGTAAAGGCTTAACATAATACATACTTTAGGCAGGTACACATCTCAATTGTACACTAAGGACCTTAGGAGGATACAGAATCCATGCTTGGGTCAAAGAGCTAAAGAAGATACAGTAACCACTCATGTTAACATAGTGATATGTGGTTATTATTATTAATAAGGATAATGACTATCAGTGTTGAGTGCCCACTCAATACCAAGCATTTTAAGTATGCTATCTCATCTAATCCTAAGAGATAGGTTCTATTTAGTCCTACTTTGTGGATGAGGGAATAAGACTCAGAGAGAGGTAGGATTTCTATTTAGGTTTCACCTGACTCCAGAGGCTGAACATACTCTAGTCAAGTTACTGAACTCAGAACTTAAGTTTTTCTATTTGAAAACAATCATCTTCTAGGGTTGCTGTAAGGATCCAATGAAATAATGTATACGAAGACCCCAGGCTATGGCCTAGAAGGTAACAGGTATCCCCCAAATGGTGCTTAGCCTGATGTTTTCCTTTTGCTTTTCTGGCTATTCCTTCTTTATATGCTTCAAGGCTTTCCTCTTCCTCTGGTGGCCTGTTAAATTGATGTTCCCAAGTTTTGTTTTGTTTGTTTGTTTTTTTAATTAAACACTCTCCTTGAGTGATTCGCCAAACCCAGGGCTTCAGTTACTATTTTTATGCCGGTGACTTCTAAACCTTTACCTTTAGTCCAGGTCACTGCTGAACCCCAGAACCAAATATCCATTCACCTGACATCTCAACTTGGATGTCTCACAGACACACTAAACCCAATATGTCCCAAACTGAACACATCTTCATGTTCCAATCCTGGCTTCTCTCCCTGTAAGTGGCATCATCAAATGTCCAGATACCTAAGCTAGAAGCCTGAGAATCTTTCTCTACTCCTCATTCTCACTCATCCCTCACACTCAATGAGTCATCAAGTTCTCTCAAGTCTCCTTTTTTATTATCTCCTCAATCAATCCCTCCCTCTTGCTTTCTATCCTCCCTCAGTATCATTACCACAGCCACTATCACTGCCTAACTTCAGACTCTCATCACTTCTATCAGTCATTATTGCAATAGTCTCCTAACTGGTTTCCCTACAATCTACCCAACCCTCCTATGTTTCCTCAACATTACTGCTCAAATGCTCTTTCTGAAAAGCAAATTGTATCATTTATTTCCCACTTAAAATCTTTCAAGAGCTCCCATAGTTTTCAGGATAGAGTTCAAATTCAGCACACAAGGCCCTTCGAGATACTGCCTCTTCCTGCTTCTTTAGCTGTATTGCCCACTATTCCTTTATTTTTCATTTTTATCATTTGTTACTTAAACTTTTCTAAAGGAAGATGTTTCTAGCCTTGGGCCTACAAGCGAGTCCTTTGGATACCTACCCCTGCCTTCCTCCCCACTGCCACCAACTGTCCCCTTTCAAATCTTTCCTTAAAGCTCAGCTTAAGGGGCACTCCCCTGGAGAGCTTTTACTTGATCTTGACTCTGGTGTTTCTCCATGGGAACATAACACTCATTTATTGCTATGCAACAGTACTGTTCATACTACCTATCTCTCTCACTAGTCTGTAAACTAGGTCCCAAAGTTTGTTCAATATAGTATCATCCTTAGCACCTAACTGCCTAGCTCATAACAGGTGCAGACTGTTGATTAACAAAGAAATGAATTCAGGAAGAGAGTTTTTAACCCTTAGATTTAGGTATGTGTAAACCTAAGAAGCTAAAGGAAAGGCAGTACTTTGAGTTAAGGTGGTATGTTGCAGGAGATTCCTTAAACCTTTCTTTCTTCCCTACCCAGCCCTTCTCCATTTTACATATGGCCAGGTTCCACCACTCACCCTAGGAACAGTAAGACACAACAGCTTTTAGACACACCTGATGGAACTAGCAATTAAGACCCAGAGTATTTGGCAGCCTAGAGAGATGAGATAAAGTGGCTGGAACCTACCAAGTCAATACACACCTTGACCTCTACGAACTTGAACTTCATTTCTCTTTTGTAAGCCTGAACCAGAGGTTGAGCTCCAAAGGGCTCTGTTTGGTTTTATTTTCACTGTGGAAATTGGATACTTAAAAAATTAATTGATCTCTCCACTTACTCCATTTTGACTTCTCTTAATGCTTTCTCTTTTTAAATTTTAAGTTGTTTCCCATCTCTCCTTCTCTGAATGTAATAGAAATTTAAAAAGTTAATAAGAAGAAAAGTAAAAGCTACTAATTTAAAAGCTAATCAAATTTTTAGAGAAGCTTTGGGGATGGGGGGGCGGGTGAGAGTCTCAAAGTTGGAAAAAGGCCATAGGAATCATATAGTTTACCTGATAACTTTATTTATAATAGCAAATGATGAAAGAAGGTAAAGAGGGAGTTAGTGACTTGCCCCTTGCTCTTAAACAGTTAAGAGCAAGAGTTGTATTGTGGCCCCAAGACCCCTAAATTACAGTCTCGGCAACTTTTTTTTTTCTTGAAGACTCTTTACTTGTGCCCACAGCAATATATGAGAGTTGTCGAGGGGGGGGGGGGCGGGATCCAGCCATAAATGCCTTTATTTTTCATATTACATGGCTGAATACTTTCTGGACAGCCCTCGTATTTCTGTTTATGCAAGCCCAGGTACTTGGTAAGAATATAATATATAAGATGTATTCATATGATTTTAAAAATACATACAAGGTTAAAACAGCAGAAAGAAGCCACCGCGGGGCTCAGACGTGGCTCTGTATTTTGCCCCTGAGAGAGTAATAAAGGTTGCCTAGGGACTCCAGGCTCGCGTTCACCACGACCCTCCGGCTGGACAGAGCCACTGTTCCTCCCGGGCCTTGCTCCAGAAAACCAACTGACGCAGAAAGGGAAAGCCAGGACCGCTTCTGCGGGGACAGCAGAACCATCTGCGTACCCTGGAGGCTCGCCCTTCTCCGGTGCCCGGTGCGAAACAACTTCCAGGAAGTGGTCGGAAGCAAGAGCTGGGTTAGCCTCCCCGTCCGACGGAGCTCTCAGCTTCCGGGCCCCAGCTTCGGGGCTGGGCGGGACTCTGGGCGCTGGTACTCCTGCACGTCCTGCTCGGGAAGGGGGCATTTCACAGGCTTCGAAACCTGTCGCCCGGCTCTCGCTGCCCCGTGTGCCCCTTACAACAGGCAGCCCCAACCCTGTCTCTGAAGCTCCAGAGCCTGGGCTGTACCTGGGTCAGAGAGCAGAAGAACGGATAGTGTCGTCTTATAGTCATTGTAGAACTTTCCTGTTTCACCTATGGCAAACGAGGACCTTCGACTTGAAGAACGAAGGAACGCAGCTTGTGGAGATCCATTTCCTTTCAAGAGTTTATCCAATAGTTATGCAGCACCTCTTGTATACTATAAAATGTATTATGTACTATAGGCAAAAAGAGGAAATTAGCCTCATATTTGGGGACAGTTTATTTCCATACAAACTAAGAAACAATTAGGTTATTAGGTGATGAGTGCTCTAAGAGATCTTAGAGAGTGAGGGGGGAGGGGGCAGAAGCAGGCAAGAGAGGAGTGGAGAGCAAGAAGGAAAAGGGGGAGTGACAGGAGAGGAATCGAGGGTGTCGGGGGGTGAGATGGGGTGGAAGTGGGTAAGGGGTACAGATGGGAGAGGAAGGCAGGAGAGGTGTAGAGGCAACGGGGCGGGGTGGAGAAAGGACACAAGGAGGTCGTAGACAGGCGGGGTGTGGGGAGGTAGGCGGGGATAAGGGCGGGGAGAGGCCTAGTTCGGGTCCAGGGGAGACCTCTCCTCAACGCCCTTTTCCATTAGAAAAGTCCCCCAAGACCCCAGATACGTTCCCGAGAAGCCTCCCAGCCTCGCCAAGCTTCTTGGCACCTAGACCGCGCGCACCTGGGCCCGCCGCAGCGCGCACACCTAGGCCCGACGGCCTCCCGCCGGAACCAGCAGCCGGCCCTCCTCCACAGCCTTCCCGCCAGCGCTGACGCCCCAAGCCACAGGGGCACGACGCGAGCGAGACCCTGAGCGCCAGCGGGGATTCTCGTGCTCGCCCCTCGGGCGCCCGGAATAGCCGGGCGGGTGAAGGAAGGCGCTACGTCACGCCAGGCGTAGGCCCCAGACCTAGGAGAAACGCTGGAACCCTGCGGGCAAGCTAGCGGGAGACAGGGTTCGGGGCTGGTTTCTCCTCTCCTAACGCGTTTTTGAGCTACTTCTGTCTGTGTTTACTCATTGATAAGCGCATTGGGGGATTCAAAATGGAACGCGACCGGCACTGCCCCTGAGGAGGTTGCGGAAGACTAGAGAAGATAAGGAATATCGACTGCTCCCGGCAGCTAGGGCTCGCGGCCCACGCAGGAAGGAGGTTGTGGCGCGAGGCGCTGCGGGCTGGAACTGCGTCCTTCAGCTTGGCCCTCACGGCAGGCCAGGAGCCGTCGCGCGCGGCCCAGGCAGAGTCGCTGGTGTGAGCGCGGGGTCGGCTGCGGATCGCAAGGCCGCAGAGCGCTCTCCGGGAGGGGAATGGTGTGGAGCGGCCCCAGGCGACAGGGCTGACGTCGGTGGGGAGAACTGAGGCCGTGCTCCGGCCAGTGCATCCGGCATCCTCGTCCTAGACGGAGCGGAGGCTTCTCAGAGTAACTGAGGCGCAGACTGGCGTTTAGGGCCCCTGTTCCTCCAGGTGGGAGCCGGGCCGCCTGGCCCATCGTCGGGCACTTGGTCCGGGCACTGGGCGGCTGGCGCTGAGGCCGCTCGTATTTTCCCACTTTCCGCGCGGAGCTGCGGCCGAGCGCGCTCTGCTGCCCCGCGGGAGGAGGGCAGCGTCTGGGCGGGCGGCCGAGTCCGAGGAAGACGCCTTTCTCCACGCTTTCCCCACCCGCTACGAGCGTCAGCCCTCAGGACCGGCAGGAGGCGCTGTGCGGACGAATTAAAAATGATTTATTTTAAGGGTGGCGTTTTCGCATCCTAAAACAGGGCTCCTTTGTTAAGTGACCCGATTCAAACCTTTATATTCTCCATCATCAACTCCTCCCTCTCCTCTTAAGAGAGAGAGAGAGAGAGAGAGAGAGAGAGAGAGAGAGAGAGAGAGTGAGTGTGTGTGTGTGTGTGTGTGTGTGTTGGAGTCGTCAGAGGATGAAATGTCAAGCGAAGGGTTAAAAAGTAGAAAGCCTGAAAATTTCAGATTTCGCTGACTCTTTTAAAAGGAAGATGTAAGGCAGAATTTCTAATTCTTGACTCTATAAAGGGCTCGCCTAAACTGCCATTTGTTAAAGACCTAAGGACCCAACACTTTTATAAGACATACTAATTCATAGAGTTTGGTTCAAATTCTTTTACTTAAATAAATGTTTATAGAAGACTATTTCTGTTTGTTGCTTTATGAAAGATCACATGGTAACAGGAACAAGTGAACGTAATTCCAATATATAGTAAAACTGAAATTCCATTACAATTATAAAAATACTGTGTGATGGCCTTTATCAAACTATAAAAATCCTATTTTTTGCAACAATAAGGTGGTCAGTTAATCATTAACTGAAACCACTGGAACTGAACCAGTTATGCAAAAATGAAACGTATTATTTAATTTATCTTCGTACTTAAGTGAGTAATCTTCTGAAAACCCTTTATCAACAATGAAGGGAAACCCCTGAACTCATCATAGGCGTGGCCCGTTGAGACTCTGGAGTTCTGTATAAATGGTGGGGCTATGAAGGGATTAAGTGGTGCTGAGTCAATCTATGTTTTCAGCCTCAGAGAAATCAGCCTCCTGGTGGAATCTGGCACTCTTGGACTTTGGTTTTTAAAAGCGATTGATGCCATTTTGGAAATTATTCAGCAGTAATTATAAATGCAACATGATTAAAATATATAGAATATAAAAAGCCATTTTATTTTGTTGATGATTAGTCTAATATAGAACTAATATCCAAACAAAATTTCTATTTTAAAAAAATCTAGTATCATTTGTATTATGGTAGAGTGATTTGGAAGTGATACTGTTCTAGATAACAAGTAACTATTTCAGGGGCTCAGAATGTTAAATTTAAAATCTGCACACAATTTTGGGAAAATAGACAGTTTATGGTTTAAACAGATGCTAGTTGTACCAGACTACACAGTCCTTCATAGCTTTGTTCAAATACAGTGCTTCAACTTGTGCAAGTTTCTGATTATGGGATTCCGATTCTTTGAACAGGTTAACCTTAAAGTAGATATAAAGTTAACCCTGGTTAAATACAACAGTTCTTTTTATTTGGTAAAGAATAGGTTAGATAGGTAGGTAGTAAAATTGCATAGGAAGTTAAATACATAATGATCACATTAGCTTACCTTTGTGTAGCATTTTGTAACTTACTGTTTTAAGACCCATCAATCTCATTTAATTTTCAAAAACAAAGCTTCTGAAGTTGATACTATTTTGTTGGTCTTATAATTGGGGAAAACAGGCTCACAGGGTGGCCTCAAGTTCACTTGGTTTGTGGCAGAACTAGGAATCAAAAACAGATATAGGTAAACATTTCTTTTTATATATTTACCTTTTAAATGGTATATTTTAAACATGTGTGTTTAAACTTTCTACTCAAAAGTTTTTTTCAAATTACTCAGTCTAGATTATTAGATGATATATTTAACTTCAGTAAAGATAACACAGAGGTGTGATTGAAATGTAGCAAAAATTCAGATTCAGACAGTTGGTTTAACCAACACTTAAATAGCCTCTACATTAAACAGGCATAATTCTGCAATACCCCTCCTGCTATTTTCATGTTTTATTGATTTGATATAAGTTAGAATATTATTTTTGTTTATTATTTGGAATACATATCCCATGAATTCAACGAATATGTTTATTCATCTTGTTGATAGTTGTATATATCCTCAGTATCTTATCTGTGCTTGGAATTTAGTGGATATAACAAATACATGATAAATGAATGATGCTCATACCCTCCTTCATTTCATCTTTTTGGAAATTCTACCCATCCTTCCAAGTCTGACACAGATGCTACATCCTCTAAGAAATTATTCTCTGATCTCTCCTGCCTTTAAATTTTCCTGGTGCTTTACGTGTCTCTCATTTACAGCATTTGTCTGTTCTAATTTCTTTCTATTTTTTCCTTTTTTTTTAATTAACAAGAGTAAGTAACCAAATTTAGTTACATACCTATGTATGGGAAGCCCATATACATGAAATAGTCAGAGATCACACATACATGAGAGGTTCAAAGACAGAAAGGGAAAATGAGGTATATATGACATTCTAAGTTAAAGATGAGGTGAGGTGCCTTGGGGCTTCAGAGGGGAAGGATGTTATTGCAGGGTGATAAGAAGAACAAATGTCTCAAATACATGGTGATGGAAAGAGAACCCACTCCGGATGGTGAACACACAGCACAACACATAGATGATTCACTGCAGAACTGCACACCTGGAGTCCATGCAACCTCCACCAACCAATGTCACCCCAATAAACAACCAAAAAGAAATAAATAAAGAAGAACATGTTCAATAATTAGTAGTTTGCTCTGCCATATAAATAGATAATTTTAAAAAGTTATTTCTGGTGATAACTTTCTTTTTAATTTATTGGGTGACATTGATCAGCAACAACTACACAAGTCCCAAGTGCACAACCCCACACCACATCCTCTATATGTTGCACCACGCACCCACCATCCAGAGAGTCAGCTCTCCTTCCATCACCATATATTTGTGTCCCTGTCCCTTTTCCCCCACACCCTCCCACCTTACCCTCAGGTAACTACTAAATTATTGACTGTGTCCATGAGTTTTGTTTCTTTGTTGCTTTTGATTCTGTTAACAAACTAAAATTTTCCATTCCTTCCCCTTATTTTACCCACTCTCCCATCCCTCCTCCCATCTTAAAGAAGTCCCTCTAACATTCTTTGTAGTACTGGTTTGGTGGTGATGTATTTCTTTAACTTTTCCTTGTTTGAGAAGCTCTTTATCTGTCCTTCAATTTTGAATGCTAGTCTTGATGGATACATTATTTTTGGTTGTAGATCCTTGGTTTTCATCACATTGAATATTTTCTGACAATCCCTTCTGGCCTGTAAAGTCTCTGGTGAGAAATCAACTGAGAATCGAATGGATTTCCCTTTATAAGTTCCTACTTGAATTTCTCTTGCTATTTTTAGAAGTTTCTCTTTCTCTTTAACTTTTGCCATTTTAATTATGATGTGTCTTGGTGTGTTCTTGGTTGGGATACTCTGTGCTTCCTGGACTTGATGTCTATTTCCTTTGCCAGGTTAGGAATTTTTCAGTCATTATTTCTTCAAATAATTTCTTGATCTCTTGCTTTATCTTCTATCCCTTCTGGCACTCCTATTATTCTGATATTTTTACATTTGGTATAGTCCCAGAGGAATCTCAAACCATCCTTGTTTTTCTGGATTCTCATATCTATCTGTTCTGCTTGGGTGTTTTCTGATGGTTTTACCTGCAAATCACTGCTTTGCGCTTCTACTGTATCTAGTTTGGTAACTTTGATTCCATTTTTTGTTTTGTTTTGTTTTATTTTGTTTTGTTGGTTCTCTGGTTGGGAATCAATCCCAGGCTGCGGCATTGAGGGTGCCGAAGCCTACCCACTACACCACCAAGAAATCCTCATTCCAAGGAACCCTCATTCCATTCTTCATTTCAGTTAATGTACTTATTATCTCTCTCTGGTCCTTTATAATGGTTTATAAATAAGTCTTCTTTAATCCTTGCTATCTCTCTGTTGAAATTATCATTCAATTCCTTAAGCATTTTTATAATCATTGCTTTGAGCTTGGTTTCTGATGGGTCACCTGTCCCCATCGCTTTAATTCTCTGATTTCTCATTTTTACAGCCTCTCTGGACCCTCCCAGCTGTAATTTCTTTGATATTTGCTTCTGATATTGGGCAGGCAATGATCTGTGGGGGAGGGGTGTTTGCAGCTTTGTTTTGTTCTTGTGGCTTTGGGGTCATGCAGGGAGTTTGGGCTTGATTGCGCCTTTCTGTTCTCAGTTTGCCCTGTGTATGGACTCTGCCCTGATCCTTGAGGTAAGTCCTGTATACTGGTCTTTCAAACCATCCTGGTTGTGGACTGAGAAATGTGCATGAAGCCCCCTCTTCTCCTTCCCAGTCAGAGAATTCATGAATGGCTCCTCACCACTCAGTTGCTCCTTCTCCTCTGGGAACCAGAGTGAAGTCCGACCACTGCATTTTGCGAACCGGTCTGCACCTCCTGGGGCCAAAGCGAGGTGAGTGCGGCATCTCACATCCCACCTGTGGGCCTCCTTTCCTCTGTCCCATGGACCAAGTGAGGTCCGGAGCACCCTCCCCAGCAGTAGTGTTCCAAGCAGTCAACACTCTGGCTCTTCTCTTTTATTTCTCTTTTGTTTAACCCACTGCCCACCTGTAGGTAGGTACCTTAATGCAACATGTGGGTTTCTTAACTGTGATTGTGCAACGTGTAGAGGGCCCGTGGCTGAGGTATAGGTGTTATATTAGTTATAATCTCTAGAGGAGTTTTTTGAAATGACCCTGCCATTTTGTTGTGTCCTTGTGTACATGGTGTTTTTTTTGTTGTTGTTGGTTCCCTGGCCAGGAATATGCACATGTTTTTATCTTGCCTCCTAAACTGTAGGCTTCTTGTGGGTAAAGACACCTTACCTAGCATAATACCTTGTACTGTGTATTCATTAATATCAACTAAGTGAATAAAACCAAAACTGTCTATGTGTACATGTCTTCAATATGAATTTACATAACTTGATTATAAGTGTTCCCTAGCATAATAAGTAACACATATAATATTGGTCATTATCATTTTCATTAGGGGTAGTCTACAATTTTTTACTTCAAGGTATAAAGCCAGTATTTAGCATGATATTTACTGCAACTTCTAACATTAATTATATTATCTAGAGCAAAAGTTATAGGGATTTTCAGTATAATTTTTTATGGCCAATAGAATTCATTTACTAAATTACATACTACTTCTCCAGACTATAAATAAAAAGATGTGTGCTATAACAATACTGTTGTACATATTTTTCAGATATGGAGGACTGCTTAACCTTTGGTATTTTTATAGTAGTTTCTTTTAAACTCTAGAAATAAATTAGCAGTTTAATGGTAAGAATTTTTACAACAACCTGACTCATAAGCAACCAGTATTTTTTTTCTTTTCACCCCTAGAACACAATTTAGAGCTTCTTAGCTTTATTTACTCTGCTCGCAAAGTTGGAAATGATTTGGTCTCAGTGGAAAATTCTTGCCTGTGCTACTACTGCTTTTACATATACACTACAATAAAAAATGTACCACGGATAGATATACTTACTGACTGAAATGTATTCCATACGCTTGCAGAATGAGCACTACAAGCCAGCTTCCTGATAGTATTCTACAGTAAGTTTTTAGGACATTTAATTCTTACATTAATTCAATTAACTCTGCCATGCAACTGGAGTAACCAGCAACCAGTAATATCTTGATTTTCAAGTTGCATGGAGGAGTTAGTATTCTTGAACCAAGTGAATAGATTCTGAGCTAAAGAATTCAGAAGTTAAGTTGTGATATAATTTTGAAGTGGGAGGGGTGTGTGTGTGTGTGTGTAGAGGGGGTACATGGTATTTCTAGTCTAAGTTTAATATATAAAAGTACAAATTGTGAGTCTTTAACTGCATTAGTATAATGGGTTTTCCTTTCCTAAAAAGGAAAAAAAAATCTATGCAGCTCAAAATTTAAAGTTGCAATCTTAAAATGTCTTTTTTGGTTTATTTGACTGAATGAAAAGCTGCTTTAAAAATTTATTTTCTTAAACTTTGAAATGTAATATATGCATATTTTGACCAAGTGACTTGAAGTAGGAAACAGATAAAGATGACTTGCTGGTTAGTGAAACACCAGTCTAAAAGAGGCAGCTTACTTTCCACCCACTCTTTATTTCCCCTAGACCAGCTGTTAATGTTTAACCTTCATTTATTACTTCAAGAGTCATATTTACACTTTTCCAGCAACACTTTATCCATATGTTCCTTGGCCTTATACGTTATATAAGGCTCTTTTAGGGCAACTTCCTAATCTTCTCATTAAGAAAATGTCACACTCACCCCAAATAACCCTATAGAAGATGTCAGATGATATCACTACTAAAATAACCTCATAGAAGATGTCATCTGATATCACTTATAGACTTCCTTTTATTTTTGCCAATAACAGCCTTTGCCAGGTTGTACTTCCCATTTAGACAGCTAGGATGTTTCCTTTTCTTTATTCAATTAATAGGGGAAAAAATCTTCTAAAAATACTTCACAATTTACTTGATTTCACTTAATAAATTCAACTTCTTTAAGATGTTCATCTAAAATAATTGATCATGTGATTCATAAATTTCACACTGGAATGTTACTGCTTTAAAAGTGTGTAGGGGATATGACAAGAAGGATCAGAATGAACTTTGCCTCTTGGTTGATAACTTGCTTATTCCCAGTTCTTTATGTTCCAGAGATTGAAAGAATTGACAAGCCTTAGGAAGTGGTTATATGAACAAATCAATTACATTTTTTTGACTACTTAAGGTATAGTTATTATGAAAAAAGTCAGGTTAATAAATTTTCAAATTGCTTTGTCTAGGTTTGGTTATTGATAATTGTTAATTCAGTGAAGTTGGAGTTAAGATTCTTGTATTTAAACTTACTATGATGTACTGAATATCTAATTGACCTTTAGCCATTCATTATCACCAGGTTAAAGATTTTCATCTATAAAATAAACATAATCGTATTTATCTCCTATGAGGAATATTGAACATTTTGGATTAAGCAATACTAGGTAAATTCTATCATAAAATAAATTTAATGTATTGTAACCAATTGTTAGATCATTTATATCTTTAAAGTTTCTTAGTGATTTACAAATAATGTGTGAATGTGTCTTAGTCCTCTTTGATTTATTCTTGGCACAAGAAAATACTAACTTTTACCAGAATCTACCACCCCTTTCAAAGTAGGCCTAATTGAAAAGAAAAACTTGAATTAAAACTTCTTTTGTCAAAAATAATTTCTTCTTTGCACAGAATTGGATTTTCTCATCTAAGACAATTCTGTGTAGTGGTGAGGTTCTGATTCTCCACCATCTTACCATCCATTATTTTTAAGTCTATAGAGTCATTCCTGTGAGTGTCCAGTTCTGGAATCAGTATGATTGAAACTTTGCCTGAAAATTCATATTTTCTATATAACCTTTTGTTACTGATAGAATTCTCATACTAAATTATACCCTACTTCCTCTCCAGACTATAAATTATTATGTCACCTTTGACAGTTATGAGATATTGACAGCTTCTGTTAAACTAAATTACAATTTTCACATTTAAACTTACTACTTCCAGTTCTGATATCCTTATTGCCTGAATGACTAATTTGGGTGTTTAATCATCAGCTTTCATGTTAACATTTTTCTTATGTTTTGTTCTTCTTGAGAATGTAATGCCCATGAGAGCAGATTCTATGTACAGTAAGATTTTGTAAGGCCTCACAACTCCTGCATATAGTTTTGGCATGTGGTATATGCTCAGTGAAGAATTCTTCAAATAAACATGAAATGTTTTTATTGAGTGTTGTGCAATGCACTTTTCTAAAAATATGAAGAATTTAAAAAACTATCTCTGCTCCTGTGATATATGTAGTCATACTAAGGTCCACATAATTTATTAGATCTATAATCTTCTATGTGTATTTCTGAAATCCAAAAATCCCAGAAAACTTATTTTATTATTGCTTTGGTAATGTATTTGGCAGTAAAATCTACCCAAAGATGAACTCATTTGGCAGGAAAACCTGACTTGAACTGATATGAAGCTATTTATAGTCTTCATTTATTCCACTTAAGAAGAATATTCGTAAGTTTCACTTCAGAAGTATTAATGCTTTAAAATATAGTGGTGTTATGTTCTACAAGGAATATGTACTATATTACCTTTGGAAATCTGAAAAATCCTGACTTTCAAAATACATCTGACCTTAAGAGTTTTGGGGATTGTGGATCTATAAAACATACAAAAAATTAAATGATGAAATATTTAAATAACAACTAATATAATAATAGTAGAATCTCTAACCAGTAGTTGGAAAAATTGTGTTAAGGGTTGTGTCTCTGTTAGATGTCTCTTCAAATTAGCAGGTGCTTAGTCTTGGATCCCAGGGGTCAGAGGCAAATGACTTGGGAGTGTTTTTCTAACATGTTCAGGAATGAGAGCCAGAGGGTTAGTACAAACCAAGTCCTTAAGAGAGCCCTGAGGATCAAAACCAGAGAAACCAGAGAAACCTCACTCGTCAAGAGGTAAGAGATGGCCTGAAAAAGGAACCAGAGAGACACTGGAATAGAAGTAGAAATTAGGTCTAAGGTCAGAGTCCTGGATAGTTGTAACAACCAAGGGTGATAGATCTGCAACCCCATGATGTCTAAGTGGATAACTTTGACGTAAAGTGTTGAATTGGAATGGGCTGGTATGGACAACTAACTGTGGTTTGGATCTAAAAGGGACTATTAAAGATCATTTACCCCTGCACCTTCCCCCATTTTTACAGATGAATAATCTGAAGTTCAATAATTATTTTCAAACATCTAGTTAGTGGTTGAACCACAACACAAATTCAGGTTTTATGTTGCCCATCTAGTGCTCTTTCTACCACCACAGTATTTTAGTCCAGAGTGGTCATAAATGATTTTACAGAGGATATGAGATTTGAATTGAGTTATTATAGTAGTTTGCAAAAACTTAATTCCCCATAAATCTCTGAATGTATTTGTGTACATTTTTGCATTTTAAAGTATCTTGATGCCAATGATTATTTTAATGTTTTAAATTTCTAGATTACCTAGAAAGTATTTTGAATATGGTTAAAAAAAAAAAGTTGCAGTGGAGGCAAACCAAAAATAAGTGTGTTATAATGGAATACCACTGGGAATCATAAAACCTGAGTTCTATTCTAGCCCTGCACAGATTACCTGGATAGCCTTCTGCAAATCCCTAAACCTCTCTGAGCCCCAATTTCCATCTTTAAAATAGGTAGGATTAAGTGACCTTTACACTCTTTTATTCTGTAATTTAGGTCTATGTCTGTATTTGCTGGGGCAAAATAATTGCCATGAATACTTACTAGATTTAATTGTCTCTTAAAAAGGCATAGATGATATGAATTTAGCTTTTCCAGGAACACTCTTGCTATAGAGAGATACCTCTGAATAGATCTGGACTATTGACTCAGATAGTTTGGTAAAATGAAAAGACGAACAAAATTAATATCAACAATACAGTCAACAAGAATAATTTAATATTCACTCTGTGTATACAAAACATTGAATAAGATGTGTTCTCTGACTTCAAGTTGTTTAGGATTTAATAAGAATTTACTTTAAATAGTTAAATAAGTAAGTAAACATAACAAGCTCTGTGGAGCTCAGATATGTTTAGCTGGAATGAATCAGCCTCTCAAAGTGTGGTACGACTGGCTGTTCAACCTTTTGTTGGGACTGTTTAAATTACTTAGCATTTCATAATGTAAATATTTTGATACCATGCACTCCTTGATTAATATGAAAGTGGTTTATCATCTTTGAAGAAAACTTGTAACCCTTACAAATCAACTCAGAGTATAATGTTTCTAATTGAATATCATCAGGGCTAATATAACTATATCCCCAAACCCCCTCTTTTGAGTCTCAAACATGTCAGAGAAATACATTCATTTCACTTTATGTTGTATTAACTAATGGCAAAAATATTTGGTTGGAACTGCATAGCATTGTGATTGACTGGTGAACATTTTAATAAGGGAGATCTAAATAAAGATAACATTTTTCAAAAGAAGGACATTGCTGGTGCTTGACTACCTGTTCTGCAAGACACTTATTCAGTCTTGCCAGTTAATTTAGATTAGAACATTTGAAGTTACTCGTGTGTCACTTCTTTATAGAAAGAACCATTTTGTGAAAGTTTGTTAGAGGTATTTTCCAAAACAAAGTTGTTTTCAAATGTTTGACTGTGATCCTCAGATTGAAATACATTTTACATTGTGACCCAGTACACACACATATATATAGGTAACTGAAATAAAACTTTAATGAAGCAATATCTACCTTACCATGTGTGATGCACAGTGAGTTTTTTATTCTATTGTAATCTATTTTATTCTTTTTAAATAGTTGGTCATAAACCCACTAAACTGATTTGTAACTCTCTAAAAGGTCATAACCTGCAGTTTGAAAAGCTTGAGCTAAACCCTTTTTTTGAGGGCAGTTATTATGTTCTATTTAATTTTTGTTCCTATGTCGAGGTCTGTACTCAGCATGTAGACAGTACTCAAATAATGCTTATTGAATGCTTTGTTCTTGAACTATTTTCAGAGGTGTTATTGTATCAGTGAAGTTTATGAACTTCATGTAGTTGCATGAAACTGTTTAAAGAGATTAGAAGAAAATTATAAATAATTAGAAGATGAAGGTAAAACATATATGAAAAGAGGCAAAAGTCACCATACACTTAAATAAACCCACAGTTACAATATATTGGTTCTCTAAGATGTTATAGAATCAACTGCTAGCTTGTGTATTTTTTTTCTCAGATGCCACTATTTAAAACTCAGTATTCATTCCAAAAGAATAATTTATTCCAAAATAATTTCATCTCAAAACTTATCACCTCGCAATCATATAGCAACTTTCTCCTAACTGCTTGTTGTGTATGTGTGTCTCTGTGTGTGAAGCTTAACTGTGATTAAGTGTAATTTTTCTAAAAAATAAGATAAATATCTTGTAAATCTTGCTTAACTTATTTTTTATTACCATTCTTCAAACAATACTCTAAGCCAAATACTTTGTGCATAAATCCCTTTTTTCTTTTTTGTCTTCAAAAGTACAAAGATTTTTCTGTAGTAATGTTTGCTTAATTTTTATTTTAAGTATGATAATTAATAATTTAAACTTCTCCATTTATACTCATTAATAACTTTTTGAGGAGGATTTTGACAAATATTTTGGTACCTTGTATATTCAACTCAAATAAAATTCTATTATAACAAAAATTATTAGAACAGAAATTTCTGAAAGATTTCTTGGTATTTTCCAGCTGTTAATCTTTTTCTTTGTTGTGATAATTTGTATAATAGGGTTTCTGTTTAGCAAAAGAATTAGGTTAGTTCAATAAAATTTTCTGGAATTTGATTAATCGAAACAAATAAAAGATACATAATTTATTACATCAGATTTAAACAGGGTTAAATTTCATCAATAAATCAGGTAGTTTTCACAACTATTATTTTGCACTTAATGAATTTATATTATCCTAAAAATTAATGTTTTCTTTTGAGCCAAATACTAAGTTCTTCAATGGAAACTTTCTTCTTTTCTTTTTGTTTCCAATTTTTTCTTTTTTTCTATTTCTTCTTGTATCACACAAATCCATCTATGCTTCATACGATATAGAAACTCATTGAATGCCTGCTGATTACTTTAAGTTATTTTCCAAAACATTTAGGATCACTAAGGCTCTCTGACATTAATGTTATCTAATGCATAATAAATTGGGGTTAGAAGTCAGAAAACTAAGGCCTTAATTCTATCTCCTACTAATCAGTGATTTTAATCTCTATGTCCTTTTATTTTTCTGATCTGTAATTTATACAGGGCTAATAATTTCTGTCATTTTTCTATGTCATAGCATAATGTGAAGATCATAGAAGATAATTAAGAATGCTCTTTGAAAATTAAATGCACTCTGCATGTACAAATGGGTAGTGAGGCCTTTCATGCATGGTTGTGATTAAATGAAATGATATATGTAAAATGACCAGCATAGTGCTTAACACAGGGTAAATAATAGGAGTGGCTGCTGTTAATATTATTTAACTTGCATATATATTTATAAATTTCAATTATTTTGTATTTCACATTTAAAAATTTTATGTAGTCTAATAAAACTAATTTTTTGTAAATCTCTTTTTCATGCTTCTCATTTTCTGTGGTTGTCTTAACTGGAATCCACCCCACTCCCCCAAATCTGGTCTTTTTATACTTATTTGCCATTTCATAAGTTAAAGCTTATAGGATAATTGCAAATAAAAATTTCCAAGTGATTATATAATTCAGTAGTTGTTCTACAGGATTGACTATTTTGAAGTCTATATTTTGAATTATGATAATAAGAATTATTCACTATATGATCATGTAGTAACAGGACATTTGGTTATTTTAGTAATAGCAGTTGCTTTGACTGATAGAGTTTTAGTTAACTGTATTTTCTACTATATCAGATCAATAAAATTTATATTTCATTATTTTTAATAAGCAAGAGATATTTTACCTAAAAGTGAAAATTTAGCCAGTTGAAGATAAAATAATACAAAAGGAATTTAATATTAACAATTTTAGATCCCATACTGATAATTATATTTTATTCATTTATCATATTGTTATAGCTTTCTTCATGTTTTCTCAAACTATTATTTGTTTTATTGTGTTCCATCTCAAAAAATGTGACCCCATTATAGTGACTAGAGCCTTCTTTCTTTAAATTCTAAAGATAATTCATGCTTTTGCCATTTAAAGTTATATAAATGGGTTATTCAAATAGTTTAACTCTTCCGAAAGAGGTGGGGGAGTGTATTCACGTGTGTGTGTGTGTGTGTGTGTGTGTGTGTGTGTGCGTGTGTGTGTGTGATTTAATTAATTTAAGGATCTTTTTGTTTTTTCATTTTTTGCCTTCAGGAACCTTTCCTAAAATGTTAGAAGAGGAATAGAAAAACATTTGCAACTTTTGTTTCATTTGGTGAAGGAGTCAGGAACTGTTTGTGCACAATAATCCAACATCAGCTAAAGGTTTTTTGGCTGTATTTCCTCAAGAGCAAGAAAAGATTTTGCTTCCAATTTTTGCACATTATTTTTTTTTATTGGTTGGTTGGATTTCCTATTCAGCACCAATTTACTTTTATTCTTTTGGTCATCAATCTGCTCATTTTGGGAGAATAAGTAATTAAAACTTTTTAGAAAAGTTTTTTTTCTTTTGGTACGTGTGTATGTAATATTTTGTTGGAGTATCTACAAAAGCAATAAAAGTACTTGTCCAAACCCTCAAGATGCAGATGGTGTCATGAATGTTTTGAAGGCAGGAAACCATACAGTCCTATTTTAAGAAATTCTATTTATTTTTAAGTCAAATAAATTTTTTCCCTCCTCTTTAAAGTACCTGAGTGGCAAGAAAATTTTATGGCATCCATTTACAGAATTTTTATGTCATCCATTTAAAGAAAAAAAATCTACTAATTTTCTGGTGGACTGGGGTTCAAACACCATAGCTCTTGGAGACATAGAGATCTAGGGCTTAATTTGGAGTTAACTTATATTTTCATCTGCTTATTTGGTGATTTTTAAAAAGTGTGTTAGTTTTTAATCTGTTTTTCTATTTCCTTCAGTGTAATTACATCATCTCCTCAGCTCTGTATCATTCATGAAGATCTTTGTGTGCTGGGTTTCGTTGGTACAGGTTAGTACTTGACTTTTGGTTTGCTCAGATTCATTATCAGGATTTTTCTGACTGTACTATCATTGCTTTATTTTTTTTATTTTTCATGTGATAATTTCTTTTCTAAAATTTTTGTATTGTATTTTCCCATTTCTGTTTTCTAGTGACTTTATGTTTTTAGTGAGGTTCTAAAAAAAAAACCTGACCAACCAAAGAAGTGAAACAAAACAAAGAAAAACCCTTCCTGCCTCCTGAAAATCTTGACTCTCTCCATATTTAGGTTCCCTTTTATTACATGCCTCATTAGTACTACTTTTGAAAATTACTTGGAATCTCTGTTAATCCCACTAAGCCATGCTGTCTTTGTTCCTAGTATTTCTCAAATCTGCCCCTTCCATACCACTATCAGTATGGTTTCCAAAATCTAACAAAATGATCTATCTAAAAACACAAACATGAACAGATCATTCTTCCTAAAAACCATTTAATAACTTCCATCACCTACAGAGGAAAGATAATATTAGCATTGAATACAATGACCTAGCCCCTGACTACCTCCCTGACACTTATTTTGGCAATATGAGACTACATATAATTCCCAGAATTTACTATGCTGTTTTCTCACCTCTGTGTTGTGGGTTATGTTTTTCCTTGCCTAAAACCTTTTCTCTTTCTCACCTCTTCCTTGCCTTGCCAGCAAGAAAGACTTTAATTTTTCAAGACTTTGCTTGGATATCATACTTCCAGGAAGCCTTACTGGTTGGGCATGTGACTCTGTCTCTGATTTTTCCATTGCAGTCTTAACTCTATCATAGCACTTACCTGTTTATCTATTGCTAGCATTCATTATAGAGCTTTTTGAGGGCAGGGGACAAATTGTAGTTGGCTTTGTGACTGAAAGTGTTGTAAAAAATATCTGCTGAACTGAACTTTTCTTAACTCTATGTATAAAAAGTTGAATGTGCTGTTAGGTGCTGATAAAAGAAAAAGCTATGCCAAACACAAAGGAAAATTACAGGTTTCTGATAGCTTTATTGACAGAAGGTAACTGATCCAATAACCCAAATTTCTAACATTTTTCTATTCTGAATCTATTCATGGTAAGAGTGTGAGACACCACATTACACCCTGAAAATTCTGGATCAAGGGAATTGTCTGTTTGCTTTGTGAAACTGTCTGATTTGGACAGTTTTTGGTATGAGTAATAAACGCTCAGATCATTTTAGAAATGATATGCTCTGTGTAGCAGGTGTATTTCCCAGTGATGGTAACAACAGAAAGAAAAATCACCTAACTGATTCCAGCTCCAGAACAACCTCAGTCTGTAGTCATTCTCCAAAAAACCTTTGGCAGGAGACATATTGGAATGCTCAGACTATCCATGTTCTTGGAAAGATAGCAATAGAAAAAAAGTTGCTTTCATCAAGCCAGTTTTCTACATTTTTACAGTTCATGAAGTTTAACATCTCAAAGAATTTTAAAAGACAACAGAATTTAAACACATTCAAGAAAATATATTAATATTAGTATCTACTTCCATCTGCTCTCACAGAACTTGACTCATTCTAAATATATTTTTGGGAGAAGAATTTCCCAGAATTCATGGCAAGTAAGCATTTTAAAAGCAATGAGGCTTATATACATTTTGAAGGGTATATATGCACTTGTGAATTTATAATAGGAAGGATGAAAGTAAGAAATGTTCTATAGTTTATGTCAGTTAAAACAGATTACTGCATTTTTGCTAAATTGTTCAATTAGCACTATTTTAAAGCTACTAAGTTAGTAGTATATGAAGTCATTTTATCACTTTATTATAAAAGGTAAAAACATAATCACATTTTTAGATAGTTAAAATTTATTTATGACTGGTTAATAATTATACTGATTAATATATAATGCTATATTTATCTAGACCAGTGTTATCCAATAAAACTTCTTGCTTTGATATAAATGATATAAATGTTCTGTCTGTGCTGTCCAATAGGGTATCTAACAGCTATATGTCAGTATTGAGCATTTGAAATGTCATGAATCTGACTGAGGAACTGAATTTATAATTTTACTTTTTAGTTAATTTAAATTTAAATTTAGATAGGCGCATGTGGCTAGTGGCTACCATGTTGGACAGGGCAGATCTAGGATATACAGTATTATCAGTAAATTTTTTTTACAAAATACAACACTTGGATGTAAGGAAAGTATTACTCATAATTAGCTGATCATATATATAATGCTAGTTATATGTTTTTCTATCAGAGAGATGTAAGTTTTTATATAAAAAATATCTTCATGGCCTGAAAACTTCAATATATCTAATATGTTTAAGAAAACTGAACATATTAAAAGGATACTGTCATTGTCCTCAAGGGACCTATACAAGGTCTGACAATTTAAGTTTGCAAACTTGCCACCATGTGCTTACGTTGATAGCAGTGTACAAACAACTCACTAAGGTTTCATAACCTTGGTATATCTGTGTCTCACAGTTGTGTTCATGTAAACATGGGTGATGTCTTGCTGAGTGGTGTTCATTATTATTGTTGTGTGTTTTTGTGTGCCATCATGATACTGTCGGAGCTTGAGTTAGAGCAATGAACAAACATTAAATTTCTTGTTAAACTTGGCAAGAGTGGAAGCAAAAATCAGGGACATATTAGTCCAAATTTATAAGGATAATGCCATGAAGAAAATGGCAATGTACTAATAGAGTAAACATTTTACTGAGGGGAGAGAAAGCATCATTGATGAAGAGAGGTCAGGGTGGCCAGTAATGAACAAAACTGATTAAAACATTGTAAACATTCATCAAATTGTGCATCAAAATCATCAGCTGACTGTGAGAAGTATAGCAGACTAAGTAAACATCAATAGAGAAACAGTTAGGAAAATCTTAACTGGAAATTTTGGCCGAGAAGGGTGTGTGCAAAAATGGTCCTGAAGGAGCTCACCGATGTACAAAAGCAAAGGAGAGTCTAAGTTTACCAAAACAATTTGAAGAGGCAAGATGATGTTTTGGGCCACATTATCACTGGTGATGAAACATGGGTGTATCAATACGACCCTGAAGCAAAACATCAAAGTGCACAATGGAAGTCAGCCAATTCTCCACGACCAAAAATCTTCTGTCAGTACAGATCAAGAGGCAAAACAATGTTGTTAACCTTTTTTAATATCAGAGGGATTGTTCATTATGAATTTTTACCAACTGGACAAACAGTCTACCAAGTTATTTGGAAGTGCTGAAAAACTGTGTGAAAAAGTTAGACGAAAATGACCTGAACTTTTCATCAGCAACTCACAACTCTTGCATCACAACAATGTACCAGCTCACATGGCATTGTCTGTGAGGGAGTTTTTAGTCAGTACACAAATAACTACATTGCAACACCCTCCCTACTCACCTGATCTGGCCCCCAGTGACTTTTTTCTTTACCTAAAGATACGGAAAATATTGAAATGAAGACATTTTGATGACATTCAGGACATGAAGGGTAATACAACGACAACTCTGATAGCCTTCCAGAAAAAGAGTTCCAAAATTGCTTTGAAGGGTGGACTAGACACTGGCATCAGTGCATACCTTTGCAAGGAGAGTACTTTGAAGTTGACCATAGTAATATTTAGCAATGAGGTATGTGGCATTGTTTTCTAGGATGAGTTTGCGAACTTAATTGTCATGATTTAGGTACAGAATGTATCTTGGGTACAGAAAAGACAGTGAATGGTGCTATCTCTGAATTAAGAATTTTAGTACAGATTAACTGGCACCTTTAGTAAGATTTTTTTATTATTATATATGCTGAGACTCTAATTTTTAGAAAACATAGGGCCGGAATTTTACTTACCAATTACCATCTAAGAATTTTATTATTATGAGGATGTAATCAAACTATTTTGTTAAATTGAGTCTGCACATGGGGGTTAAGAATTATCAAAGGGAGGAATTGAAAGGGCAAGGGCAAAGGAAGGAATGAGGAAAATAAACTAATTTGACTTAGAAGTTGGAAATGATCTAAAATATGTATACAGATTTTTAGCTATACTGTATTATGATTCCCAATTACTTCAGAGTTCTGGGAAGATGGATATTAGGAAAGTGAGAAACAAGAAAAAATTGCCTGGAACATATTGTTGCTGAGTGGGAGAAATGAGATTAATTGAATAGCTTGATTAATCCAGAATAAATCGTAAGTGTGGTCTAACCCCACTTTGTGCTTTTGTTTATTTGTAATTAAAATAATCTTTATTCGTCACCCATTGTTTTCTTCAACTGTTTACTTATTATCCTATTTTGTAGAAGATTACTGTCCTCTACTAAAGTATGATATGTTTGTTATACAACATTTTAAGTTTCTTGGTTGGTGGCTAAAGAAAGTTTGCCTTTGGAAAAGCCACAGTCCTACACTTATCTGTAGTACTCTCCTCCAAGAAGAGTCAAATAAGGAAACCAATTAGATGAGTTTTCCACCACCCATAGAGGTGAGCATTTCACCAATCTGAAACTAAGTTAGCCATTAAAAGCTGTAGGAATGCACTGCAAGGTAAATAAAAACTGACTTAAGTCTTTACCCTTAATTAAAATAAAACTCATTTAGGATTTGTTTATCTTTCTTTTTGAGTCATATTAAATTTTTGGTGATGTGCTTTTACCTCTGAGCAGGCAGGTTTTATTTAGATTTTCAAGTGGAAAAGCCAACTAAACTGTCTCAAGACATTCTTGGCACAGTTAGAAGCATGAAGTGCCAAAAAATTTCATGAGAAAAATACAACCTGTTTTCTCAAGATTTCTAGTTTAGCTAGGGAAATTCAAGAAAAGGGAGATTTTTGTTTTTAGTATTATCTTTAGTTTGTGGAAGAAAAACCAAAGACCAGAAGTTAAGTAGCAGAAAGCAGCGTAGTAAAAAGGTGTTGCCACCTGCGTCTTTTTGTGATAGAAGAGAAAGATAAAGTATGTGCACATATAAGTGTGTGCAGGAGCACAAGTATAAAGTGTAGGCCTTTGGGGGCTCAAGATTAGTCAAAATCATGAGGGGCTCACGGTCAGTCAAAATAACAAGTATTGCAGCAGATTTGGTTCCAATTTCTAATTTTAAAAATAGTTTAATGAATATAAAGTACTCCAAATCATGATCTCCTTTTTACTCATCAGCATCTTTCTTATTTATCTTTGCTTCAAACCACAGCAAGAATTTTATTAAGCATCATTACCAAGACAAAAAAAAATTCTGCAAATATTGAGTCAACATTTAATTTTTTAAGATCTGGCATTCTTTTTTTTTTTCAGTTTACTTATCTTTAATAATCCTTAAAAATCAGCACATAAATCCATTCCAGATAGCCTCAGTCACCTCCCCTCCTGCTGTGGTGGCATTTGTCCAGAGCCAGCCCCTAGCCCCCTGGCATTCTTTTTATTTATCATGTATTAATCCACTTTTACCTCTCATAAGAAAATTTTCATTTCTGTATGGCTTTGGTTTCTTTTATTTCTCTATTTCATCATTAATTTTACATAACAACTTTATACAAAAATAGTAGTTTGTGAAATAAAATTTCATTTTCTTCAAGCTTTGTTTTTCCATAAATTCAATTATTTATTTTTTCATTTCTATTTTCCTCTTTTCCCTTGCCTCTTTACATGTTCTATTCCATTTCCTCAGAAGGAAAAAACATTTATTATGTGCCTCCTATTTGCCAAGCTCTTTGCTTTTCCCATTTACAGATAAGAAAATGGGGGCTTAGAGAAGTTATATGACTTGCGTAGGGTAAGATGGATAATTAGTGGATGAGTTGTTTTAAATGTACATCCGTTTGATTCTAAAACCTCTCTTCAGCATGTGTTGTTTTATTCCTGTGTGGGCATTCTTCAACTCTATTCATGCTTCCCACTCTTCCCTTCTCTTCTCTCTTCTTTGGCAGCAATTATTCTGTATGAGTTTTCCTTCTTCTATGTGATTTCCCATCTTTCTCTTATTATGCCTGAAACTCCTTTCCTGTTTTCCTAAGTCACAGTTTTGGTTTTCTTCTGGTTGAGACAGTGAAAGCGGCATCAAAGATGATTGTATTTTTGGATTGAATGTCTTAAAATTATTTATACCTCCTGCCCTAGTAATTTAAAGTTTATTCTAAAGAAATCACTGAAGATGTATGAAAAATATATATACAAGGAAGAAAATCCAAGCATTATTTGTAGTTTTGAAAAATTAGTATAATTTCAATGCCTAATATTAGGGTTAAACATAGGTTAAATAAATTCTAGAAGATATATAATGGGCTATTACAGAGGTAACTTAATGACATAGAAAATTTTTCATCATATATTATTTTAAATTTTTATTTATTATGCAGCCTTATTTATTATAAAATTATTCTTCATAAAAAGAATAAAAATGTATGTATTTAATTTAAAGAAAAGAATAAATACCTATGTACCTACAACACACTTATTAAAATGAACACAACCAGTTTTTTTAAAACCTCCTATCTGATACCATAAAATGGTAAATGCAAGAAACAAAAAACATCTCAGAAAACAGTATATAATAATAATAGTATGTTCAGTATAACTTAATTTAGTGAAAAATATATGTATAGTAGAAGACTAGAGATATATACACTAAAATATTAGCAGTTGTTACCTCAGGCTGATGGCATGAGTGAATTTATTTTTTTAATTTCTAATTTTTTGTTTCTTTTCAATGAACATTTATCAGGTTTACAATAAAAATACATACCAAATATTTTATGTATCCATGCAAATTTATTATTATTATATTCTTTAGTGAAAATAGTAGATTGAAAAGTCAAGAAAATTTTATTCTCATTTGAGGCTGGGGAGACTTTAATCAGAGACTGGAAAGTAAAAGGATTGTTTCTGATTCACCATCAAACAAGAGGGCTTTCAATATCATTCTTAATCAATATAACAATATTAATTTCTTTTTTACCTAAGTGCCCTAGGTAGTCAGAGTAGACAGAGAAGGAGATCCTCTCCAGTTGCAGTGGCCAAATAGCTTAACAAGGTAGAAGACTTTCATTTGGATTTTAAGGGATATAGAAGATATATATCAGCATTATCAAACTCTTTGGCCTTAGGACCCCTTTATAATAAATACCATTCAAAATTATTGAAGAGCTCAAAGAACATGTGTTTATTGGGTTACATCAATCTATATTTACCATACTAGAAATTAAAATCAAGAAAAAATTTAAATATTTATTATAAAATAAATTACGTAACATAAAATTTATGAAAAATAACTATTTTCCCAAACAAAATCATTTAACGAGGAAAATGGTGTTGTTTTACATTTTGCATTTAAGTAATGACTTAATAGAAGACAGCTGAATTCTCACATCTGCTTCTGTTGAGGTATCATGTGTCCATTGTACACTCATGAGAAAAGGAGAATAAAAAGGCAAATAACATCTTAGTATTATTAGGAACATAGAGTTAATGTTATAGGTCTCCTGAGAACCACTTTGAAAATTACTGATTAAAATAGACTGAGGGCAAAAAGAGGGAAGGCATAACCTCAGAGGTGGGAAAGTGTAAGGCAAATTAGATAGAGTGAACAGAACAATCTGGTAGTTATGAAAATTTCAGATGGGGGATGTTGGGAAAGATATGGCCAGAAATGTAGATGGGAGAATCACATTATGTCAATTAAAAAAATACCAGCTTTTAAAATCAGTGACTATAGTTATTGATCTCTAATTTTGCCTTCAGAAAGTTTCAGGGCAGGAGTGCTAGAAGAGAAATGCATACTTGATTCCAGGAAACACTAAGTTGTGTGCTGGCAGTATTTTTATAAATTTATTGATTGCTTTCATTCATTTAATTTATTTAATGTCTACTACACTCAAAGCATCAAGGTAAGAACTAGTGATACAAAGATAATGACAATCTCTATGGGAGATTCAGACATTAGAAGATAAGTAATACCTTCTTAATTTTTTAATTACAGTTGACATACAATATTATATTACTTTCAGGTATATAACATAGTGATTAGACATTTATATAACTTACAAAGTGATCGCTCCCATAAGTAATACCTTCTTCAAACTGGAAGAACACAGAGGAGAAGGCAGGTGACTGACTGGAAGGTGTGATTGACAGGCTGTAAGAACAGGAAGTCTAAAGGTGGAAGCCCCAAATATCAACAACCATGGTTAGAAATCCTAGCAGTATAGGGATAACAAATACAGTACTATAGTTAATACAGTAGATCTGGGGAAATAGATAGTACCAAAGCATAATTTCCTCAATATATGTTCTCTTTTGGAAAGTACAAGTATACAGAGTCTCGTTGTCCTGAGTCCCTCCAGCGTCTCCTTGCTACCAGGGCTGAGGGACACCATCAATTATCAGTGTCTCTCTTCTCTTCACTTGGATCACCTTTTTCATTTCTTTTTTTTTTTTGTTCTCCTTTGTGACTCAATAACTATAGAGAAGGGAGGAAGAAATTTAGGTAATTACAACAGCTTTAAACTAAGAACACCTTTACTAGCTCAAATAATTATGATTAAATAAGTAAATAAATAAAGAACCTGTCTCCCAGCACCACCTGCAGGGGACAAAGAAGTCTGCAACATGATTTAATTCTTCCTCCTCTGCCACAATATCTTCAATTCAACATTCCTTTATTGAGTAAAGAGGCTGATTTTAGTACCTGAGGAAAATACAAAGATCAATGAGACCATTCATGCATACTGTAAGGAACATTATTACAACTTGGGGATTTTTGTGGTGATTAGGGTAACTTGCAAGGAACCAATTAAATCTAAGAGAATCAGTTTTCTTTGGTGAAGACTGAATAGTAAAGCAACTACGGCATTGCCTTTTTACATCCTCCATTGGTAGAAATTAAGAATTAAGGTAATTTTAGAATTTAAGTAGTGAAGTAATGAAGTCAGTTTTTTAGGCTTCCTATCTGTTGAGCTTTTGAGCTTATAACATGATAAGTAAGTCCTGGTTGCATACAATTTTACGTAGGTCAATTAAAGTTGTTCTTTTCCTTTAAGGCCATCCCCAGACAACTGTATTATGGAATAGCTCTTTGTTGGTCATAAGAAGATACATTGCTTAGTATAAATCCATAAGCACCTATTTGAAATAAACTGTAAGTGTATACTAGTAAGAGCTTTTTACTTTCCTTATCAAAGCATGTCCTAGAAGCTAGGAAGAATGAGATTTTCAAAAGTTCCTAGGCTTTTATAATTTTGCAAACAAGTACAGAATATTTTTCTGATTTCTAGCATTTAAAATAGAAGCAAAATGCACCAGATACACAAGAAGAAAAATAAATGAAGCAAGTATTCATTACAACACCCTTAGACCAAAGAAAGACTTCTGCTGGGTGAGTGATAAAGAATGTGAATAAAGCTGATCTTCAGAATGGCTTTCTATGTTTTTCTTTTTCTAAATTTAGTGCATGCGCGCACGCGCGTGCGTGTGTGTATGTGTGTGTGTGTGTGTGTGTGTGCATGCATGATATAGATAGATAGATATAGATATATATAAAGGTTGGAAAATTAATTTTGCAAATTCATTCTAGAAAACTTCTACATACCTCGTGGCTGAATATCACTATGGTCACCTTTGAAGTACTACCCTTGGGAAGCTATGCACCAATGCCAGTGCCTAGTCTACCCTTCAAAGCAATTTTGGAACTCTTTCTGGAATGACCATCAGAGCTGTTGCCATACCCAAAATTAGACAATTAAGTTTGCAAACTTGCCACCATGCACTTACATTGACAGCCTAGTTGTTTTTTTGGCACCTCTGTATGTATGTATGTATGTACACACACGCACACACACACACACGAAGGTGCCAAAAATGTATACATATATTAAGAATAAAAAAATACTGTATTAAAATTATAATACTCAATATATACCAATAACAAATTTTAAGAAGGGAAAAAACTGGTTATATATATCCAGCCATAAATGCCTCTATTTTTCATATCATATGGCTGGATAATTTCTGGACAGAAATTATCTATGTGTGTGTGTGTGTGTGTGTGTATGTGTTTTATATATATAGTCTGACAAGTTCGTGAACATAGCACTGGTCAAACAACTTGGTAAGGTTTTATAACCTTGGTATATCTGTGTTTCACAACTATGTTTGTGTCCACATGTGGCGGTGTCTTGCTGAGTGGTATTCATTATTGTTGTGTGCTTTTGTGTGTCATCGAAAGCATGTTGGAGCTTGAATTAGAGCAATGAATAAACATTAAATTCCTTGTTAAAATTCGCAAGAATGGAAGTGAAATCAGGGACATATGAGTCCAAGTTTATGAAGATAATGTTATGAAGAAAACGGCAGTGTACTAATAGATTAAATGTTTTTCTGAGGGGAGAGAAAGTGTCGTTGATGAAGAGAAGTCAGGGCAGCCAATAATGATCAGAACTGAAAAAAACTTGCAAAAATTCATTGAATTGTGCATCAAAATAGTTGGCTAACTGTGAGAAGCATAGCAAATCAAGTAAACATCAATAAAGAAACAGGAAAATCTTAACTGAAAATTTTGGCATAAGAAAAGTGTGTGCAAAGGAGCTTATTGATGAACAAAAGCAAAGGAGAGTTAAAGTTTGCCAAGACTTTTTGGAGTGGCAAGACAATGTTCACAGCCGTGTTATCACTGGTGATGAAACATGGGTGTACCAATACAACCCTGAAACAAAACATCAAAGTGTACAATGGAAGTCAGCTAATTCTCCACGACCAAAAATGTTCCATTAGTCCAAATCAAGAGTCAAAACAATGTTGCTAACCTTTTTCTATATCAGAGAGATTATTCTGATATCAAAGGGATTGTTTTGATATTGGAGGGATTATGAATTTGTACAAACAGTCAACCAAGTTTACTGTTTGGAAGTGCTGAAAAGGCTGCATGAAAAAGTTAGATGAAAACGACCTGAACTTTTCACCAACAACTCATGGTTTTTGCATCAGGACAATACACCAGCTCACATGGCACTGTCTGTGAGGGAGTTTTTAGCCAATACACAAATAACTGTGTTGGAACACCCTCCCTACTCACCTGATCTGGTCCCCAATGACATTTTCTTTACCCAAAGATAAAGGAAATATTGAAAGGAAGACATTTTGATGACATTCAGGATATCAAGGGTAATATGACAAGAGCTCTGATGGCCATTCCAGAAACAGAGTTCTAAAATTGCTTTGAAGGGTGGACTAGACACTGGCATCTGTGCATAGCTTCTCAAGGGATGATATTCAGCAATGAGGTATGTAGCACTTTTTCTAGGATGAGTTCAGGAACTTAATTGTCAGACCTCATCTATATACATATATGTGTGTGTATGTGTATACACGCACATATATACACATATACATATGTGTGTGTATGTGTATACACACACATATATACACATATACATATGTGTGTGTATATATATACACACACACACATATATACACATGTATATACACACACATATATATACCTACACACACACACATATATGCATATGCATATGTATATATAGCAGCTATCACGCATCCCACAACCCCAAGCAAATGCTTACATGACTTTAGGTAGTCATATTCTGGTGTTTTCAGTCTTTTCCACTAGATATTTGAACTACCTATTGTGATTAAGTCTTGAGTCAACACTCCCATTTATCCAAAATCACATCACAAATTATAAAAGCAATGACATGGACTTCTAAATACAGTGTCAGAGGTAAGGGGAATCTTAGATATCATGTAGTCTTGTTTTTCTCAAAGTATGGGTCCTGTATCTCTGCAGAAGAATATTTTTGCTCATTACAAAAGCAGACTGGGGCTCCACATCAAACCTAATCAATTCCCATTCCTAAAGGTGGCATGCAAGAACCTACATTTTAAATAAGCTCTTTAAATTGATCTGTGCATTAAGGTTTGGAAACCACACATTGCTTCAGAGGACAGAGAAGCCAAGTGATCTGGCCAAAATGACACAGCCAGTCAGAAGCAGAAACTGGACTTAGACTCAAATATTTTGACTTCCAGGTTGGACTTTCTCAATGATTAAGTAGTTGGTTATTTATTTGTAAATTTCCAATAGACTTCAGTGAAAAAAACTTGAGTTCTTTGTCCCTTGATATTCTCCCCCAATTTAAAACAACAATTTACCGTTAGTGGATTCCCAGTACTTACTAAGGAAGTTGTTGCCTTGAAATATAGGGAATGTCAACTAAAGAAGCTTGTGAACAAAGGTATTTTTTTTATCTTGTTACCATCCCATTTCCCTTCACAATAAGACAAGCAAGATCATTCGTCAACAAGAGCATGTACTCATTTTTCTCAAATTGCAAGACACAACAATAAAAAGTAAATGGAAAATCTTGCTACTAGTGTTAAACAAGAATATCTCACCCTTTATAACAACATACCATATGGTAGTTCCCTACCTTGTTCAGTATTTAACCTAACAATTTATTGCTAGGCGTCTTGGCAGCAAGCTGTGCAAGTTGAAGTGGAATCTGATTGAGGTGAGTTAATTAATGTGGTGGCAGCTTGGAATGTTGTCCAGCTGCCAGTGAGAATTATGTTTGTTTGCCTTTGGCCCAAGTGTGAAATGGTTGGCTGTTGATTTCAGAAGTGTGAGCGTACATTTTTATATCTCACACGAATGAATACATTTTTTGTATCCTACACATTTGGGGAAATGCTAAAATTTATTGGGTAATGTTATTTACCACTTGTGTGGCAGAAAGAGAAAGGTGGAATTTTGCCCCAGAGGTTGAGTTTGCATCTGTAGAAAAAGCAAAAGCAGGTGGCATATAAATCTATGAGCAGGTAAATAAGCCATCTGAAATTAGCTCATCTAGGCTAATGTGTTCAGGGATAACTTTAAAAAGGAAGAAAGCAAGATTTGAATGAGAAAGGGATAATTTTTGTAATAATGAAAGGATACTGAAAGTAGAAAACATAATATCAAACATCCCTTGAAAGGAATGGCTTTTGGATTTACTATTAACTTACATTTAGAATTTTAATTTTTTTCTCATCAAACACAACCCTCTACTAAAGATACCATCTTTCTGTGCAATCTTGCTTCCTATTGACTGATGATAGTGATTCCTGTGACATGTTTTAGATGTGAAAGTTACCATGTAGTTTGATTGTTACTGATATGGACAGGGGTTCTCTAACTCAAGCAGTCAATGACTGATGGTAAACCAACACAGTTCAAAGTGTGTACACTTGATAGGTGTCAGGTATTATTGCTCCCCTACTATTTTTTTTCTATATAAAATACTATTATATTTAATGCCTTGACAAAAGTTTATTTTACTAAATTGAGATAAATACTTAAAACTTTAATATTTATACACATTTCTTTCTTTTATTCTGCCAATTTTAAATGCACTAAAACTAAAAGAAATGTCAAGTGGGAGACTTAAGAGCAAATAATATAAAGAAAAATTTGTAAACCTAATAAAACAAATATTACCAGAATACCTTTTTGATGATAGAATTTCCTTAAATTTTGATGTGCCATGAGAATATTAACAAAGCCTTAAAATAAGAGTGTTTACACTTTGGAAGATACTAAATGAAATTAGTTTGTCAAGTAAAAATCTAGCAAAAATAGTATTTTAAATTATGTAGAAATGTATTAAAAAAAACACACAATTCAGTTCTTACCTCCTAAAGGCTGTAAATCTATGTTACTTTCAGTTTTATATTCCACATATTGTTAATCTAAGAAAATATGATAATAGTTTTAAATCTTTTACTCAGATAGGTGAGAGGTACTTTGAGGTTTGTACTTCATTTTATTGGAAGTTGGAAAAAGATAATGTTTTGTTCACATGCTAGATGATAGGGTATGATGAAGTTTCCTTTTTCCCCAAGGGTATTTGCTATAGTATTATTTATGATGCTTTTATTTATGCCAAAATTTTTGAGTAATAGCAGAAATTATTAAAATAGTAATATAAAGCTTATAGTTAGCCCTGGTTACTTTATTATTTTCCTTTATTAGATATGGCAATTTCAAATATGATAAAGACATTTTATGTCTACCTTTCATATAAAAAGTTTTTAAAAACCTAATAATATTATTGCATTCTTTAAATTATAGGATTATCATATACTTGACACTTCAGGCCAAAGTAAGCTTCAGAGCCTTGTTTTAGGTTCTACTGTCATAGTGAATAGGAAATCAAACATTTTAATCTAATATACACCGTATGGATAACTCATAAGGTCAGACTTATTATAGATAGCTGGCCTGAGAATGAACTTTTATAAATTATTTACTTGTTATTTTTTAAAAATGTATATAATTTGGCACAGGTGCATTAGAAAAAATGTTTTCCCTTTAAAATTTTCTTAGGTTTATGGTATGTTTAGAAGTATGTAATGACTATGGAAGATGCCCTTACACAAAATTACTCTAAATTTGATTATTGCTCACACATAAACTTTATATTTACAAAGTTAATGTGTTAAATATTTTCAGTGAAATTCTAAGTTTGAAAAGGTGTGTGGAGTTCTCTTTCCTGTATTGCAAGATGGCAGGTGGAAAAGCTGAGAAGCCAGACACTAAAGAGAAGAATCCTGTGGCCAAGAAGGCTGATGCTGGTGGCAAGGTTAAGAAGGGTGACCCCAAGGCCAAAATGCCTAAGAAGGAAGAAGACCCACAGCAGCCTAAACCCTGTCCTGGTCAGAGGAGTGGGCGGAAATATTCCCCATCAGCTATGTATTCCCTAAAGACCATGTACAAGAGGAAGTATTCAGCAGCTAACTCCAGGATTGGAAAAAAAAAAAAAAAAAAGGAGAAGGTTCTTGCTAATATCGCCAAACGAGTTGGTGGCAACAAGAATGGTTGATTAAACTTCACAAAATGCCCAGACACTATCCTACTGAAGATGTGTGGTGAAAGCTGTTGCATTACTCAAGAAACCCTTCAGTTAGCATGTCCGAAAACTTTGGGCCAGCATCACTCCCTTGACTGTTCTGATCATCCTCACTGGGTGCCATAGATACAAGAGTGTGGTTTTTCTGAAGCAGGTGAGCAGTGGCTTGCTACTTGTGACTGAACCTCTGTATTTCAATTGAGTTCTTCTGTTTTAGAACACACCAGAAATTTGTCATTGCTACCTCCACCAAAATTGATACCAGTGGTGTGAAAATCTCCAAACATCTCACTGATGCTTACTTCAAGAAGAAGAAGCTGCAGAAGTCCGGATACCAGGAGGGAGGGGATCTTCGACACAGAGAAAGAGAAATACAAGATGACAGAGCAACACAGTCGATCAGAAAGCTGTGGACTCACAAATTCTGCCAAAAATCAAAGCTGTTCCTCAGCTCCAGGGCTACATCTGCTCTGTGTTTGCTCTCACAAACAGGCTTTATTCTCACAAAATGGTGCTCTAAATTTATTGTGAAAAGCTTATTTAAATGCCTGATCTGTTTCCTTTGTCTTTTTTATTATTATCTGCCTGGATGTATGGTTTGACACAGGCAATTTGACACAGGTATGCTGGCCTTTACTAAGAGGAGTAAAGGGATTGGAGGGTGATGACGGCTGTGGTGGAACCTCCCTTCATCAGCTTTGGGTCGTATTCTCAGCTTCTTTTGTGTCTGGCTTCTTAGCTTCTTCACCTCGCACCTACCAACATGAAATAGCATTGTCCCCAATCATCACTGAACAAGTTAGTACTAAACAGTATGTGGATAAGAACTGTGGGATTTTCAGGCCACAGACTTTCCTTCCTTTTGATGATTTAACATCCATTTCTCCCCCAAGTAATTCTCAGCTCATCCTCTATAATTATTGTTACTAGTTTCTTAAAGCATACACGACAAATGTTTATAGTTACCCTCTTTAAAACCCCAAACTTTGTATAGTGTACATGTTATTATATTACATAGATAACATGATCATTCCATAAAGTGTACATCTTTACTGCTGCATAGATAGTTGTCTCCCCTTAGCCACAGGGGATGTGGTCCAAGACCCCCAGTGGATGTCCGAAACCATGGATACTACCAAACCTTGTATACACTATGTTTTTCCTGTATATACATACCTATGATAAACTCTAATCTATAACTTAGGCACTGTTAGATATACATAATAACAGGGCAATGCTGTAATGAAAGTTAAATGGATGTGGTTTCAAAATGTACTCAACTTTTGATGATGTGGGATGGTATAATAAAACCCCTACGTGCTGAGATGAAGTTGGCATTGGGTGTATGTAGTGTTAAGTTCTTGAACTGACAACTGTCAGCAGGGTCATCTGCTTTGGGTCCTGGATTGCTGAGTAATGGCAATGCCTATCAAAGGTTGGAGATTCTCTACAGTTGAAAGTTTTTTTGACTAACCTGCCTGCTAGCAGATACAACACGCATACGCTGTGCAAAGGGATGCTTCACATCATGACTGTGAGATTTCATCACAGTATACTCCGAATGATGCATAATTTAAAACAGGATTTATTTATTTCTGGAGTTTTCCATTTAATGTTTTTGGACCATGGTTGACTATAGGTAACAAATCACAGAAAACAAAACTGATAAAGGCTATTACTGTGCAGTATTCTATGGATATTTAGGTTTCCATCATTTGTAATTATATAAATGTAGTAACATTAAGTATGCATACAGGTGAGCAAGTATCAACAATTTGAGTTAAAGGATTTATGAATTTTGTTTTAATTTTGATAGATGGTGCCAAACTGTACTTTTTAGAGGTACCAGTTCATACTCATGTGCAAGAGTGCCTATTTCCTCACAGGCTCCCTAAACAGTGAGTCATCAAATTTGGTGTTTTTGGCAATAAAGAAGTAAAAAATGGCTTTGATGGGTTTAGGTTGGTTTTATTGATATGTAATTTACATTTGATGAAATTCACGTTTTTAGTATGCTGTTCTGACATCTCTACAGTTTGCACCACCATCACCAAAATTCCCAAATATTCCTTTGCAGAATATATTTTTTCACTCCCTTCCTCATCCCACTCCTTTGATAACCATCAGCTTGTTCTCTATCTGTGGGTCTTTTCTGGTTTGGCCTGTTTACTTTTTTAGATTACACATCTAAGTGAAACCATATAATATTTGCATGCTTTTTAAAAGTCAGCTCCCACTCCAGGTAACCATTGATATAATGTTTATTCCTATAGTTTTGCCTTTTCCAGAACATACAACCTGCTAAATCAGCCTATCTTTGAGATTTGTTCATGTTCATGGTTCAGCAGTTCTTTTATTATCTGTCAGTATTCCATTGTATCAATGTATCACTGACTTCAAATTCACCCATTAGAAGACATTTGGAGATTTTGAATAAATCCACTAAAATATTTGTATACAAAAAAATTGTGTGTGTGTGTGGTTTTTTTCTTAAGAAAAATCAGGACCACTTAATGAATGCTAACAGAAATAAAGGATCCTTAAATAATTCTAATATCAGGAAATTAAAATATGACATTATAGGCTTTCAAAAATAATATGAAAAAATTGTACCCCTTCTATATACAAAAGTGGTACATCAATGCAGGATGCTATAATTCTGTGTCATAGTGAGGTAATTTATAAGACAGTTTTGCTGTCTTTACTGAGTTCTGGCTACACTCTGTACAGCCTCGTTAAATTTTGTCTGACAATATTTGAATTATTATAATGAAATGATAGATTTTTAAAAATTATTTCATTTTACTAAAGCAAGTTTTATTAAACATTAAGAAATAATTTGAATGCTTAATCATTTTCTCATGTATTCATTTCAGATGAAACTGGATTAGTACAGTAGTAGAATAATGGATTCATAGTACTTTAGACTTTAAGAAGACTTCAGGTCTCTCAATATGTGACATATAAAGTGAGTTAACTAATGTCTAGAAATTTGAAGTGACATGAAATCACGAAGCAAATTACAGGCTTGAGACTCAGACCTGCAAGTTCAGTGTACTTCCTATCTGCCTTAAATATTATCTTAAATAACTATGTAACTATAACTATGTGTATAATTTTTGACAACTGTTTTAGATTCACAGGAAAATTGGGAAGATAGTTCATAGACTTTTCATATACCTCACACCCAGTCTCTCAGCATTAACATCATGCATTTGTATGGTACATTTGTTAAGACAAATGAACCCATATTATTACATTATTATTAACTAAAGTTCATGTGTTTTCAGATTTACTTACTTTTTACCTAATGTCCTTTTTATGTTCCAGGATCCTATCCATGATCCCACATTACATTTGATTGTCACGTCTCCTTATGCTCCTCTTGGCTATGACAGTTTCTCAGACTTTCATTGTTTTTCAATGTCCTTGACAGTTTTGACCTGGTCAGTTACTTTATAGAATGCCCCTCAACTGGAATATGTTTTTCTCATGATTAGATGGGTTATGGGTTTTCGAAGAAACACCACAGAGGTAAAGTGTTACTTTCATCAATTGGTTCAAGGATATATTCTATCAATGTGACTTAATCACTGTTCATGTTAACCATAGTCAGCTGGTAGTATCTATCAGGTTTTCCACCATAAATTTAACCTCCCCACCCTTTCCCATCTTCTCATACTGTATTCTTTGGAAGAATTCACTAGGCACAGCCCACACTTAAAGAATGAGATATTATGCTCCAACTCCTTGAAGATGAAGTATATACATAAATTATTCAGAATTTTTTCTACAAAGGAGATTTGTCTCTTCTCCCTCATTAATTTATTCATTTATTAAAGTCAGCACAGACTCAAGAATACTTATTTAATGCTTGGGCTATAATCCAATATTGCTTTATTTAGATCTTTACTCCAATTGTTGCAGCTTTGGCCATTGGGAACTCTTGCAGTGGCTCCTATGTCCTTTTCATATACACTCTATCACTCTATGTGTGTGTGTGTGTGTGTGTGTGAGAGAGAGAGAGAGAGAGAGAGAGAGAGAGAGTTTCTTACTGTCTGGTACTACAAGATACTTCAGGCTCATCTTTTATATTTCCTGCCTAAGACCTAAATTAATCCAGGAGCTGTGGGCCATTTTACTGGAGAATATTAGAAACCAGGAGGTGGGCATTAGCTGTGATCATTGCTACTAGTGTGTCATTGTGTCTAGGCCCTCCCAATTGACAAAGCAAGGAAATAATATATGTGCATACCAGCTCATGTATATACACATACCTATAAATATTAATTTATATAACCAGCTGTATCTATATTAAGCTAAACATGAGTTCATACTGATATCTCCAACTCTAATTCAGTATACGAGGGCTGTCTGGAAAGCATTCAGTGGTGTAATATGAAAAATAGAGGCATATACAGCTGGATTTTTTCTGGACAGCCCTTGTATATATTTCAAAGCTCTTTTATTAGTTCTATATTATAAATGTATTGTATATACAAGGATGCCAAAAAAGGTATACATATTTTAATAGATGTTACCTATGTATTACTTTTCAAAGTTTAATTGAATTACAGCAGTAAGGTATAATATGATGTTCACTCAAAAGAAGGCATTAATCAAATAAATGCTAGCATCACTATGTGACAGGCAGGACAAAGAAAATGGCAGAAGCATGGTTGTCAGTTTCAGGAGCACAAGACCATTTTGAAGTGGTATTTGAAATTCGAGAACATTGTTTGAGTTTCCCTCCATGTTCTCCTAACTTAACACCCCTTGACTTCTACCTCAGGGGGACCTTAAAGGATGTGGTGTGCTATGGAAAACTAGCTACACTGGTGGTACTTCAGGAAGAAATTGAAATGGCAAGTGCAGCGATATAGTGGACACTTGGATACTTCGGTCAATGTTGCTCAAGCAGTAGTTTGCTGTAATCAGAAGTGTCTGGATGCTGATGGTAACCACATTGAGCACCTCTTATAACTGCAGAAGTCAAACGTGACTTGTATTCATCTTTTATTACCAGCATATATTAAGCATTACAATTTTAATACAGTTTTCTCCTTTCTTAAAATGCATATACATTTTTTGGCACCCTCTGTATATATTTTTGGGATGAAATTCATGTAAGAGAAAATAACCATTTTAAAGTACAATTCAGTGGCACTTAGTACATTCACAGTTGTGCAACCACCACCTCTATTTAGTTCACAACCATGTTTAAAAATTTTATTATTAAATCTATTGGGGTGACATTGGTTAGTAAAATTATAGGTTTCAAGTGTACAATTCTATAATACATCATCTATGTGTTACATTGTGTGCTCTCCTTCCATCACCATATATTTGGCACCCCCACCCCTCTACTATCATTGCCCTGTCCTCTTACCCTCTAATAAGCACTAAACTATTGTCCTGTGTCTATAAGTTTTTGTTTCTTTGTTTGTTTTGTTTCTCTGTTGCTTTAATATCCCACATATGAGTGAGGTCATATAGTTCTTGACTTTTTCTGACTTATTTTGTTTAGCATGATTATCTCTAGACCCATTCATGTTGTCATAAAGGGCAGTGTTTCATTTTTTTCTTATGGCCAAATAATATGCCATTGTGTATATGTACCATATCTTTATCCAGTCATCTATTGAAGACACTTTGGTTGTTTCCATGTTTTGGCCACCATGAAATGCTGCAATGAACATAGGATTATATATATCTTTGTGAACAAAAATTTTCAGATTGTGGGGGGTAAATACCTAGAAGAGGGATTGCTGGGTGGTACGGTAACTTTATTCTTAATTTTTTGAGAAACCTCCATACTGCTTTCCAGAGTGACTGTACCAACTTACATTCCCACCATCAATGAATGAGGGTTCCTTTTCCTCCACATCCTCTCCAGCACTTGTTATTCCTTGTCTTGTTGATAACAGCCATTCTAACAAGTGTAAGGTGGTATCTCATTGTGGTTCTGATTTGCAGTTCCCTAATTGCTAGTGAAGTTAAGCATTTTTTCCTATATGTGTTGGCCATTTGTATGTCTTCTTGGGAGAAGTGTCTGCTCATGTCCTTTGCCCATTTTTATGTTGGATTGTTTTTTATTTGTTTGTTTTTAGAGTTGTATGAGTTTTTGTATATACAAGGGATGTCTGGAAAAATTCCAGCCATAAATGCCTCTATTTTTTAATATTATATAGCTAAATTATTTCCAGACAGCCCTGGTATTTTGAATATTAGCCCCTTTTTGGAGGAGGTATTTGCAAAAATCTTTTCCGATTTGGTTGGTTGCCCCTTTGTTTGGCTGATGGTTTCTTTTGCTGTGCAGAAGCTTTTTAGTCTTATATAGTCCCATTCATTTACTTTTGTGTTTACTTCCCTTGCCTTTGAGGTCAAATTCATAAAATCCTCCCTGAACTCAAGGTCCATAAGTTTAGTACTGATGTTTTCTTCTAGGCAACTTACTGTTTCCAGTCTTATGTTTAAGTCTTTGATCCATCTTGAGATAATTTTGGAAGATTACAGCCTAGATTCATTCATTTGCAGGTAGTTTTCCAATTTTCCCAGAACCATTTATTGAACAGGATTTCTTTTTCCTATTGTGTATTTTTAGCTTCTTTGTCAAAAATTATCTACCCATATGTGTCCTCAGAAACTGGAATTATCTTTCTTTGATGTGAGAGGGATTGTGTACTCAGAATTTGTTTCTCCAGGTCGAATGGTCAACCAAAGTTTTTATCTGGAAGTTTTGAGAAGGTTGCATCACTATTTGTGGAGGAAATATCCTGAGTTACGGCAAACAGATCACTGGGTTTTTTCACTATGACAATGCACTTGCCCACACCCTGATGAGTGTTGGACAGTTTTTGACCAAAAATGGCCTGACCCTACCACCCCCAGGTCCCACCCTCCTAATTCACCCAATCTTGCCCCGACTGACTTTTTTTTTAGTTTCCCTGGATGAAAAAGTCCTTAAAGGGAAACATTTTGCCAATGTGGAAGAGGTGAAACCAAAAACAGCAGAAGCACTAAAAGTAGGCTGACCAGATATACCATTTTAAACAGAATAGAAAAACAATGGTACTGTCCCATTTCAAATGGTACCTGTGGTCAGCCTAGTGTCACTGGGCTAAATTCAATGGTAGGCTGACCATATGTACTCTTTGAAATGGGACAGTACTATTGTTTTATATCCCATTTAAAATGGTACTTCTGGTCAGTCTAAAAGGAATAAAAATGGACGAGTTCAAAAACTGTTCTGAGCAGTGGAAAAAGCATCTTGATAGATGTAGTGCATTGAATGGAGAGTACTTTGAAAATGACTGAAGTTTAAACATGTAAGAATAAATACACAATTTTTACACATAAATTCTGTTTTTTTTTGCCACCACCCCCCATCCTGAATGTGGGTTTATTTCTGGGTTTTCAATTCTATTCCATTGGTCTCTGTGCCTGCTTTTCTGTCAATACTATGCTGTCTTGATTATTGCTGCTTTGTACAATGAATTGAAGTCAGGGAGTGTGATGCCTCCAGCCTTGTTCTTTTCTCAGAGGATTGCTTTGGCTCTTTGGGGTCTTTTGTGATTCTATGCAAATCTGATGATTTTTAAAAATTTATTTCTTGAAAAAGTGTCATTGGAATTTTGATGGGGATTGCATTAAATCTGTATGTTACTTTGGGTAATATGGCCATTTTAAATATGTTGTTTCTTCTAATTCATGAATATGGAATATCTTTTCATTTCTTTGTGTCTTTTTCAATTATTTTTAATATTATCTTATAGGTTTCAGTATATTATAGGTCCTTCACATTTTTTGTTGTTTATTCTTAGGTATTTGTTGTTGTTGTTGTTGTTGAGACTGTAAAAGGTATTTCTTTTTCATTTCCTTTTTTCTGAAATTTCATTGTTAGTGTATAGAAGGCAATTGATTTTTGTACATTGATTTTGTATCCTGCAAATTTACTGTATTTGTTTATTATTTCTAATAGTTACTGGTGGAAGCTTTAGGATTTTCTATATAAAGAATCACATCATCTAAAAAAAGGTGACAATTTCACTTCTTCATTCCCAAAGATGCCTTTTATTTCCTTCTCTTGCCTGATTGTTCTGGCTAGGATTTCCAGTACTATGTGGAATAACAATGGTGACAGGGGACATCCATGTTTTCTTCCTAATTTCAGAAAAAAAAGGTTTCAGTTTTTTACCATTCAGTATGGTATTAGCTGAAGATTTGTCATATGATTTTATTATGTTGAGGTATAATATTTTCCTTTCATACTTTTTATTCAGTGTTTTTAAAAAAATGGATGTTATACCTTGTCAAATGCTTTCTGTATCAATTCATGCAATCATAAGGTTTTATCTTTTTTATTGTTAAATTTATTGGGGTGATATTGATAAGTAAAAATTACATAGGTCCCAGGTGTACAATTCTACATTACATCTTCTAAGTGTTGTATTATGTGTTCATCTCCCAGACTCAGTTCTCTTTCCATATATTTATGTCCCTGTCCCTTTGCCCCCACCTCCCTCCCTGCTTGCCCTCAGGTAACTACTAAATTATTGACTGTGTCCATAAGGTTTATTTCTTTGTTGCTTTCAATTTTATATTAACAATCAAGCTACATTTCTCCATTCCTTTCCCTTATTTTAACTCCTTTCCCATCCTAAAGAAGTCTCTTTAACATTTTTCATAGTACTGGTTTGGTGGTAATGAATTCTTTTAGCTTTTTCTTACCTGAAAAGCTCTTTATCTGTCCTTCAATTTTTGAATGCTAGCCTTGCTGGATACATTATTCTTGGTTGTAAATCTTTGGTTTTCATCACATTGAATATTTTCTGCCAGTCCTTTCTGGCCTGTAAAGTTTCTGGTGAGAAATCAGCTGAGAGTCAAATGGGTGTCCCTTTATAAGTTACTACTTGCACTTCTCTTGCTGTTTTTAGAAGTTTCTCTTTTTCTTTAACTTTTGCCATTTTAATTATGATGTGTCTTGGTGTGTTCCTGTTTGGGATCATCTTATTTGGTATTCTCTGTGCTTGCATGTCTATTTCCTTCACCAGGTTCAGAAAACTTTCAGTCATTATTTCTTCAAATAATTTCTTGATCTCTTATTTTTCCTCTGTCCCTTCTGGTACACCCGTAATTAGAATATTCTTCCACTTAATATTGTCCCAGAGGAATCTCAAAACAATTCTCATTTTTTTTTTTTTGGATCCCAGTTTCTATCTATTCTGGTTGGATGTTTTCCGCTGGCTTTTCCTGCAAATAACTGCTTTGCACTTCTATTTTATCTAGTTTGGTGAGTTTTCCATCCTTCATTTCAGTTAATGTAGTCATTATCTCTGTTTCTTTATAATGGTTTGTAAGTCTTCTTTAATGCTTGCTCTCGCTCTCTGTCTCTGTCTCTCTCTCTCTCTATTGAAATTATCATTCAGGTTCTTATGCATTTTTATAATCATTGCTTTGAGCTCTTTTTCTGATGGGCCATCTATCCCTCATATCTTTATTTTGAGCTCCCTTTTTCTCATTTCTCATTTTGGCAGCCTCTCTAGAGCCTCACTGCTTGTTTCTTTGGTGTTTCCTGCTGATATAGGGTAGGTAGAAGTCTGTGGGGAAGGGGCTTTTGTGGCTTTGTTTTCTTAGTATGGCTCTGGGGGTTGTGCAAGGAGTTGGGGCATGACTGTACCTTTCTGTTCTTGGTTTGCCACATGTGCAGAATCTGCCCTGAGCCTTGAAATCAGTCCTGCATGCAGGGCTTTCAGACCGTGCTGCTTGTGGGCCAAGAAATGAGTGTGCAACCCCTTCCTCTCCTTCTCCTCCCTGGCCTAAGCATTCACGCTGTGGGTCCTTACTGTCCAGTCACTCCCCAACCTCTGGGAACCAGAATGAAATCTGCCCACTGCATTTTGCGGACCAGTCTGTACCTCCTGGGGCACAAGTGAGGTAGTCGTGGTATCTCACGCCCCTTCCTCTGGACCTTCTTTCCTCTGTCCCACAGACCGAGTGTTGTCCAGAGTCCTCTCCTGCCACCTTCTTCCTCCTTCCTCCCCCAGCAGTAGAGTTCACAGCAGTGACCCAGGTGTGGCTGCATCTTCACAGTTCCCTTTTTATTTCTCCTTTGTTTAACCCTCTGTCTACCTGCAGGTATCTTAATGTGATGAGTGGGTTTCTTAGCTGTGATGGTGCATTGTGTAGAGGGTCCTTGGTTGAGGTATAGGTGTTTTATTAGTTGTAATATCCAGAGGAGTTTTTCAGAGTTCCTCTCATGCTGCCATTTTGTTGCACCACTTAGGTTTTTATTTTATTTTGTTTATATGGTGTATCACATCCATCAATTTGTGTATGTTGAACCATCCTTGTGTCCCTGAAATAAATCCAACTTGATCATGGTGTATAGTATTTTAAATACATTGTTGTTTTCTATTTGCTAATATTTTTTAAAAGATTTTTGCATCTGTGTTCATCAGAGATATTGGTCTATAGTTTTCTTTTTTGTGTGTGTTATCCTTACCAGGCTTTGGTATCAGGGTAATGTTGGCTTGTAATATGAGTTGGGAAGTATTGTCTCTTCTTCAAATTTTTGGAAGAGTTTGAGGAGGACAGGTATTAAATCCTCTTTGAATGTTTGGTAGAATTTGCTAGAGAAGCCACTTGGTCCTGGACTTTTGCTTTTGGCAAGGTTTTATATGATTGTTTTGTTTTCCTTACTATTGTTGGGTCTATTTAGATTATCCAGTTCTCCTTGATTGAGTCTAAGTAAGCAATATGTTTCTAGAAACTTGTCCATTTCTCTTAGGTTATTGAATTTGTTGTTATGTAGTCCTTCATAGTATTCTTGTGTGATTGTATTTCTGTGGTATTGTAATTTCTCCTCTTTCATTTCTTATTTTGGTTATTTGTGTCTTTTCTCTTTTTACCTTAGTTTATTAAGTTTTTGAAGAACCAGCTCTTTATTACATTAATTTTTTGTATTTTGTTGTTGTTCTTCTCTATTTAATTTAGTTCTGCTCTAATTTTTATTATTTCTGTCCTTTATTATTGGGTTTCATTTGTTCTTTTTCTAGATCTTTAAGATGTAATGTTAAGGTGTTTATTTGGGATTTTTCTTGTTTCCTGAGACAGGCCTGTAATGATATAAATTTCCCTCTTGCTATTGCTCTTATTGCATCTCAATAATTTTGACATGACGTGTTTTCATTTACATTTGTTTCTACATATTTTTCATATATTTTATTTCTTTTTTAACCCATTGTATAATAGCATGCTGTTTAATCTCTATGTATATGTGGTTTTTCTTGCTTTCTTTTTGCAGGTGATCTCCAATACCAAAGCTTTGTGGCTAGAGAATATGCTTGGTATGATTTCAATCCCCTTAAATTTTCTGGGGCTAGTTTTGTATTCCAGCAGATGGTCTATCCTTGAGAATGTTCCATGTGCACTAGAAAAGAATGTATACTCTTGTGTTCTAGGATGAAGTGTTCTGTAAATGTTAATTATATCCATTTGCTGTAAAGTATCACTTAAAGCTGGTATTTCCTTATTGATATTCTGTTTGGATAATCTATCCATGACTGTCAATGGTGTGTTTAGATTCCCTACTATGATTGTATTTTTGTCAGTTCCTCCATTTAATTCTGTTAGTTGCTTTGTAAATTTTGGTGCTTCCTGATTGGGGGCATATATATTAATAAGTGTCATGTCTTCTCGTTGCATTGTCCCCTTTATCATTATGAAGTGTCCATCTTTGTCTTCTATTACCTTTTTTATCCTGAAGTCTGTTTTATCAGATATAAGTATGGCTAAACCCACTTTTTTCTAGATGCCATTTGCTGCAAGTATCATTTTTCACCCTTTCACTTTCAGTCTATATTTGTCCTTGTAGCTGAGATATGTCTTTTTGAGGCAGCATATGGTTGGATTTTGTTTTTTAATCCAATATACTACCCTGTGCCTTTTTATTGGTGAGTTTAGTTCATTTATATTTGGAGTGATTATTGATATATCAAGATTTTCTATAGCCATTTTATCTTTTGTTTTCTGGTAGTTCGGTGTCTCCATTGTTTCTTTGCTTTCTTGTTTATGTCTGTTTTTTCAGTTTGATGGCATTCTACAATTTTTTCTCTTTTTGTATGTTATGTGTCTTAATTCTGGATTTTTTGAGTGGTTACCATTAAGTTTATATTTAAAAAGTTCCATAGATACAGTAGCCACTTTCCTTAAGAATGTTTCTTATCCCCATTCTCCTTTGGAAATTCAGATCTTCCTCCTATTTTATGTTTTTGTTGTCATAAATTATCCCTATTTATTTTTATTTTTTGTTTCAGATTGAATAGCTTCCTTTAGTATTTGCTGTAATGCAGGCCCTGTGATGGAGAATTTCCTCAGTTTCTGTATCTGGAAAGGTCTTTATTCCTCCTTCACATCTAAAGGATAACTTTGCTGGATAAATTATTCTTTGTGAGTAATTTCTCTTTCAATAGTTTAACTATTTGATTTCACTCCCTCCTGTCTTGTAGAGTTTCTGCTGAAAAGTCCGATGATAATCTAATGATCTTTCCTTTATAGGTTACTGTCTTCTTTTTCCTGACTGCCTTGAGAATTCTTTGTCTTTAATCTTTCACAGCTTCAAAATAATGTGCCTTGGAGAAGGCTTGTTTGGATTGAGGTAGTTAGGTGTTCTGTTTGCTTCTTGGATTCAAGGATCCAGTTCTTTCCATAGGTTTGGGAAGTCTCATTGACTATTTGTTTAAATAGACTCTTTGTGCCTTTCTTGCTCTCTTTTTGGTATATACATTATTCTTATGTTGTTCTTTCTAATGGATTCAGATAATTCTTGTAGAGTTCTTTAATTTAATTCTCAAGTCGCTCTTTCTTCCACCTGTGTCATTTCCATATTTCTATCTTTGACATCACTAATTCGTTCCTCCATCTGGTCAGCTGTGTTTCCTAAGCTAACTATTTCATTCTTCATCTCTTTTTATTGACTTCTTTATCTCCAGAATTTCTATTTAGTTCCTTTGTAAAATTCCAGTCTCTTTGGTAAAATATTAATTATATTCATTGATTTTGAGTTCATTAAACTGCCTGTGTGTTTTCTAGCATCTTGTTCAGTTATTTCAGAACTACATCTCAAATTCTCTGTCATTTAAGTTACACACTTCTATGTTTTTAAGTTCATTTTAAGTTCTGGAGATTTTTCATTTTATTACTGAGCATCCTTGTTAGTTTGGTTATTAGTTATTGAATTATTTCTCTATCTGGGCAGCTACAGTAGTGTATTCTGTAGTGGGAAGACATGAAGAGATGTTTCTTTTGTTTTCCAGTACTATCACTGTGGCCTTTTATTTTTCTCTTGTACTATGGTGAGTAGTTTCCTATGAGGTGGGCTTCCCTTTCACCTGGTGATCTTGGTGTTAGCACACCATCCCTGTTGGAAGATGTGGTGAACTACGGGGCTCTGAGCCTCTGAAACCCCAGTACTTCCCTTGCAGCCAGAAGCTCCCACCTGTGTGTCTCAGCTGCCCTTACACCTTGGCTGGTTTTAGCTGGGAAGGGTGAGGACAGGATCTTATTAGGAGAGGAGGCTGGTGTGTTTGTGTGTCCAGGTAATGGTGCTGCCAGCCTGCTGCTGTCTCATCCCCACCATTCCTTCCCTCTCACTGGAGGTAGCCACACTGTGTATCTGCCATTCAGGAACTCAGGAACTGCCCACCCTTCCTAATTCTTAGGGCTGTAGATATTCTGCTCTTTAACCTGACATGCACTGCTACAGTTTCTTCCGGGGCTGGTGGAAACACTGGGAGAGGGTGGGGGAGGCAAGTTCTGGAAGGGTCGGGGAAAGCAACCAGCCTCCTTGTTTTTAATTTTTGCTGGGCAATGTGGGCAGTGAGGGCTTCTGCTCTTCTGTATAGGGTCTATGACCCAAGGTCTCTACTCTGAGTGGGGGGCCAAAAAATGTATACACATCAAAGGAGATGTTATCTATGCATTACTTTTCAAAGTTGAATTGAATTCTAGTAGGAATGTGTAGTATGACATTTACTTAAAAGATGGCATTAATCAAATAAACACTAGCATCACCATTCAACAGGCAGGACAGTAAAAGAAAATCGTGGAAACACAGTTGTTTAAGGAACAGAAGACCATTTTGAAGTGGTATTTGAAATTGGAGAGCATTGTTTGAGTTTTTCCAACATTCTCCTGGCTTAACATCCCTTGACTTCTAACTATGGGTAACCTTAAAGGATGTGGTGTACCATAGAAAAGTGGGTACACTGGCAGTACTTTGGGAAGAAATTGAAATGACATGTGCAGCAATACAAGTGGACACTTTGATCAATGTTGTTCAAACAGTAGTTCACTGTAATCAGGAGTGTCTGGAGCTGATGGTAACCACTTTGAGCACCTCTTGTAACTGCAGAAGTCAAATGTGACTTGTATTCATTTTTTCCTATCAGTATATATTGAGTATTACAACTTTAATACAGGTCTTTCCTTTCTTAAAATGGGTATATGTTTTTGGCACCTTCTGTGTTATATGCTGATCACTCAGGCAGTAACACTTGTGGCTACCAAAGGCATGCCCACCGATTACTCACTCTTTCGTTCTTTTGGGACCACAGTGAATTCAGGCTGTGTCCCAAGGACCCTGTCTCTGCCCTTCCCCCTTTCCTCCTTCCCAGTTTGCCCCATTTTGCCCACCTTCAGGTATTTTGATGGGATGAGAGAGTCTCTCAGCTGTGTTTGTGTGTGTGTTGTGTAGGGAATCCTTTGTTGAATTATAGTTGTTTAATTTCTTGTAACTCCCAGGGGTGATTTTTAGGAGCTCCTCTCATGCTACCATTTTGCTGATGTCCCTTCAAAAACATTTTCCTCATGGCAAAAGAAAAACGCATACTCATTAAGCAGTCACTCCATTCCTCTCTCCCTCAGCTCCTGGCAACCACTAATCTTTCTGTTTCAATGGATTTACCTGTTTTGAGAATTTGTTACAAATTGAGTCATACAATATGTGACCTTTTGTGTTTTTTTAATGGCTGAATAATATTTTATTTACATATACTTCACATTTTATTTATCCATTCATATGTCTATGGACATTTGGATTGCTTTCATCTTTGGGCTATTGTGAATAAGACTGCTATGAATATAGGTAAGCAAGTTTTTGTTTGAGTTGCTTTACAATTCTTTTGGATACTTATATTCAAGGGAAATTGCTGAATTGTATGGTAATTTTATATTAAGTTTTTTAAAGACTTGTTGTATTGGTTTCCACAGCAGCAGCACCACTTCACAGTTCCAATTTCTTCTTATCCTCATCAATACTTGTTATTCTCCATTAAAAGAAAAAAAAATAACTACCTTAATTGGTGTAAAGTGATGTCTTATTATGGTTTTGATTTGCATTACCCTAATGAGCAATGATGTTAGACATCTTTCTCATGTGCTCATTGGCTGTTTTATATCTTCTTTGGAGAAATGTCTAGTTAAGTGCTTTGTCCATTTTTTTAAATTTATTTTTAAATTATTATTATTATTATTATTATTATTTTGGTGGTTCCCTGGCTGGTAATCGAATGCAGGCTGCAGCATTGAGAGTGCCAAAGCCTAGCCACTACAGCACCAGGGACCCCCTGCTTTGCCCATTTTAAAAATAGGGTTGTCTTTTTCTTGTTGAGCTGTAAGTTATTTATATATTCTGGATAATAAACCCTTATCAGATCACAATGCAAATATTATCTGCAAATATTTTCTCTTGTTTTTCTGGGTTATCTTTTGACTCTCTTGACACTGGTCTTTTATGCACATAAGTTTTAAATTTTAATTAAGTCTCATTTGTATATTTTTCCTGTTATTGCTTGTTCTTTAGGTATCATATTTAAGAAACCATTGTCAAATCCCAGGCCATGTAGAAATGTCCCTATGTTTTCTTCTAAGATTTTGATAGTTTAGTATGTGGTGTGAGATAGGGGTCTAACTCCATTTGTTTGCATGAGAATATTCAGTTTGCTCAGCAACATTTGTTGAAGAGATTATCCTTTCCCCATTGAATGGTCTTGGCATCCTTGTTTAAAATCTATTAACCATAGCTCTGAGTGTTTATGTCTAGGCTCTCAATTCTATTCCACTGGTCTGGGTGTCTAGCTTTATGACATGCCACACTGTTTTGATTACTTTAGCTTTGTAGTTAAATTTTAAAATGAGGAAGTAAAAGATCCCCAACTTTGTTTTTTTCAAGGTTATTTTGGCCATTCTGGGTACCTTGAATTTTCATATTAATTTTAGGATGCATTTTACCATTTCTGCAAAATTGCCATTGAGATCTTGATAGGTATTATACTGAATCTGTATATTGTTTTAGGTGGTATTGTTATCTTAACAATATTAACAATATTAAATATTCCATTCATAAACACCTGTTTTTGCTATTTTATAGAGATGTAATTCTTATATCTTCTTGATCAATTGACCCTGTATTAATATATAATGTCCACCTTTGTTTCTTGTAACAATTTTGACTTAAAAATTTATTAATATAGCCAACCAAGCTCTCTTTCAGTTTATTGTTTGCATGGAATATTTTTTGCTATCTTTTTACTTTTAATTTTTTGTTTCTGTGGATCTGAAGTGAGTCCTTATAGGCAGCATATACTTGGATCATGCTTTTTTACAATTATTATTTTAAAATTTTTATTAAATTTATTTGGGCGACATTGGTTAGTAAAGTTATATAGGTTTCAAGTGTACAGTTCTATAATAGAAATGTACTGATATGCTTTCTGTCACTAAACATTAGTTTGTGTTTTCCAGAATGTTATATTAGTACAATAATACAACATTGCTCTTTTTGTCTGGCTTCTTTCATTCAGCATAATTATTGTGATTTTATTCCATGTAGTAGGCATGTATCAATAATTCCTTACTTCATTGCAGAGTAGTATTCCATTGATATCTATATCACAACTTGTTTATCCATCCACATGTTGATGGATATTTGGATTTTTTTCTATATTTTTAGACATTACAAGAGATCCTGTTTGAACATTTTTTTATAAATCTTTTTGTGGACTTTTTTCATGTCTCTTTGGTAAATACTTAGGAGTAGAATGTCTGGGTTTCATGATATAGGTGTATTTTAACTTTTTAGAAAACAGCCAAACTGTTTTCAACTGTGAAAAACAATGATAATTTCAACCATAGCTAACTATTGTATCATTTCATTTTACGTTCCTACTAGCAGTGCATGAGAGTTTCAGTTGTTATCAAGTATTTTGTATATATATGAAAACACAAAAGCACCTATACCACCACGAAACTCTTGTCAAATATTAATACTTTGCCTTATTTTAAAAGAACTAAAACGCTACAGATATAATCAAAGTACCTTGTATTCCCTTCCCTTGTTTTATTCTTCCATCTCTTCTTTTTTAGAGTTAATTACTATTTGGTGTTTATCTCTGTCATGAAAGTATTTAATACTATTTCTGAATATATATATAGCTATCAAAATATATAGCATTTCTTGGAATTTGTTTATATACATGCATATGTATTATGTATATAATACTATAATACTATATATACTATAATACTATATACATACTATTATACATATTACATATATGATATGCTATACTGTTGCCTTTTTCCTCAATGTTACATATTTTAGATTTATTGATGTTGATAAATATGCAACTTTGTTCAGTGCTTTTTCAAAATGTGAGTTGTAAACCATTAAGTAGCTCACAATATCAATTTAGGTCATGAACTATTTAGAAAAAAATAGAATAACAAAATGGACTGTATCACATGTACTCAATTTAAGTATAGTTTTGTGAGAGTTTTTAATACATATATATGTGTATTGAGCCATGATGTAAACTATATTTCTAACTGTAGTTAAAACATTTGAAAGTCAAAGTTCTCTTTCATTTTAACTAACATATAGTATTTCATTATGTGAATATATCATAGTCTAGTTAACCATTTTTTCCTGTTTATCTTTCAATTGTTTCCACTGTTTTACTACTATAAACAGTACTACAAAATAGTGTTAAAGATATCTCCTTGTGCATATGTACAAGCATTTTTCTATAGTCACAAATGGAATTGCTAGAGTACATGCATCTTCAACTCTGCTGAATATTACTAAATTCTGCACAGTGGAGTTTCACTAGCAGTGATTAGTTCCAATCATTCTACATCATTGACATCAGACATAAAAAAATGTTGCCAATCTGATGGGTATGAACTAACAGGTAATTGTTTTAAATTTCATTCCCCTAAATATTAGTGAAGTTGAGCACAATTTCTTGTGATTATTAGACACACAAGTTTCCTCTTTTATGAAATACATATTTTTCATGTAGATTGTCTTTTAATTTGTAGTTTAATATAAAATCTGGGTTCTAATTTTTTGTTAACTAGTATATATTGCAAACATCTTTACCCAGCTGTGACTTGTATTTTACTTTAACATATTCTTTGATAAATGAACTTCTTTAATTTTAATGTATAAAACTCATTAAGGTTTTCCTTTATAGTTGGTCTTCTTTATGTATTTTTGTCTTATTTTAAAAATTTGTTCTCTCTGAGGAATAACAATTTTAACCCATAAATCAAAAAAATTTTTCCTTTCACATTTAGTTTATAATCTATCTGGAATTTATTTTTGTGTTTGTTGTGAGCAGAGGTAAGTTTACCATGAAACTAATGAAGCTTAAGCATCATGGACCATTACTTGCACAAGAACTTTCAAAGGCTCTGGAAGAAGCCCAAGTAATGTTTTCCATTTGGGTTGTATGTTTTTATAAACTTTGCAAAAGTAAAATATTTTATTTTTTCCTTAAATAGGGATCCACAAATTATAAGTTTTAGGCTCCATAAAACTTGGACTTCACTCCTATGTCTAAAGTGGGAATCGATTTTTTTTTTTTTCCATCTGGATGGTAATTGTCCCGATACCAGTTATTGATGTATGCAAAACTTTTCCCATTGATTTGTAATGCTACTTCTGGCATATATCAAGATGCCATAAATGATTATTTTTGGGGTCCTTATTCAGCCCCATTGGTATACCTGACTATCCTTTTTATTTATTTTGATCTAGTAGAGGTTTGTAGGGCAGTTTCTCTCCTCAGGGTCTTAAACTAGGCCATTCCACTTGTGGTAGCATCCATTTATTTCAGTGGGAATTACAAACAGGGAGTTTCCTGATTTTCTTTGAAAGCTTTAGGTCAGTGGGGAAAGTACATTGTTTTGCAATTGGGTAGAAGATGAACTATAATCACAGAGTGTTAAATGATTTTTTTCACATTTCACAGCACTTTATAAATATTTCTCTTAATCATGTATTTTATTTTTAAATTATTTTTTAAATTTTTATTAAATTTATTGGGGTAACATTGGTTAATAAAATTATATAGGCTTCAAAGTGTACATTTCTATAATGCATCATTCAGGGGTGTCCAACCTTTTGGCTTCCCTGGGCCACACTAGAAGAATTGCTTTGGGATACACATTAAATACACTAACACTAATGATAGCTGTTGAGCTAAAAAAAGGTCCATGCATAATTTTTGTAATGTTTTAAAAAGTTTACGAATTTGTGTTGGACCCAGGTTGGACAAGCTTGATTCATTATGTATATTGCATTGTGTGCTCACCATCCAGAGTCAGTTCTCCTTCCATTACTATATATTTGACCCCCTTTACCCTCTTCTACCAACCTCCCCTTACCCATCTTGCCCCCTAGTAACCACTAAACTGTTGTCTGTGTCTATGAGTTTTTGTTTGTCCTGTTCATTTGTTGCTTTCAGTATTACATCCCACATGAGTAAAATCATATGGTTCTCAACTTTTTCTGACTTATTTTGCTTAGCATGATAATGTTAAGATCCATTCAATAGTCACAAATGGCAATATTTCATTTTTTCTTATGGCTGAGTAATATTTTATTGTATATATATTTTTTAATTAGTCATTTATATCTGTGATTTTAATGAAATTGAGCTCCTTTCATGTAGGCATGCCTCAGTGCCTAGTATGGTGTATCCTACATAGTGGGCATTCAAAAATATCTTTCGATTAGATATATGCACCCCAATGTTCATCGTAGCACTATGCACAGTGGTCAAATCATGGAAAGAGCCAAAGTATCCTTTAATAGGCAACTGGCTAAGGAAGCTGTGGCACATATGCACAATGGAGTATAAGCCATAAGAAAAGACAAAATAGGATCATTTATGACAAGATGGATGGGCTTGAGACCATCATGTAAAGTGAAATAAGCCAGACAGAAAAAACCAAGAACCATACAATTTAACTCATTTGTGGAACACAAAGTTGAAAACAACAAAGAAACAAAAACTCATGGACACAATCAATAGTTTGGTGGTTAGTGGTTATCTGTGGGTATTGGGGGGGATAGGAAAGGAGGGAGGGGGAATCAAATACATGGTGATGAAGAGAGAACTGACTCTGGGTGATGCACACATAACACAACATATAAATATTGTATTGTAGAACTGTACACCTGGAACCTATGTAATTTTTACTAACCTATGTCACCCCAATACACCTAACAATGAAAAGAAGAAAAAAAAGTCTTTGAATTAATGAGTGAATTCAGAATACCAAACTAATATACTTAAATAACTTGAAGCAACCATAATTATGATTGATTTCCTACAAATTGGACTTCTTAAACTTTTTTTTTTGGGGGGGGGGTTAGTTTTCTGGCTGGGAATCGAACCCAGGCTGCGGCATTGAGAGCGCCAAAGCCTAGCCACTACACCACCAGGAAACCCCCAAATTGGACTTCTTATGAACTATACTGTGCCCAGCTTTCATAGTGAGATAACACCTATATAACTTGACAGATACTTGTTTACCGTTAAATCTGAAGCTACATTAAAAATCTTTATGTGCTGTGACTCTTTAGGAAGTTAGTCAGAAGTATTTTGTGCAGTTACTTAATGTGTATTACTCTAAACCTAGAAAACTTCCTTGTTATTCTATTATTAATCAATGGCTTTTTATTTTTTGTTTCCTGTTTTCTTTCTCGTGGAGATTTGAAGTCCTAAGAGTTGGATTGACTGTCTGTGACCACAGGTAGTTCACTTAACCTTTCCAGGTCTGCATTTCCTCATCATACCATACTTTTATTATGAAAGGCACAAAGTATAACACATAAAGTATATTCAATGAGTAACAGTGATTGTCTAGGTTAAGTATATTTTAAAATTTAGTTAAACAATTATAATTGCATGAGTAAATCAAGTTACAATTTTATTCCTGAAGTTACAAAGTTGAATAGTTTAAATTCAGCTAATGTCTATTATCTGTTTACCTATTTGTTACTTAAACTGACTGGGTGGTGAACACGGAATGTAACACATACATGATGTATTATAGAATTGTACCCCTGGAACCTATGTAATTTTTACTAACCAATGTTACTCCAATAAATTTAACAATTAAGAAAAAATATTTCCTTTAACAGCAAAACCCTCTAATCTCAGTGATGTTAACAGTAGTTTATTTCTTAATCATGCAAAATTCTAATGTTGTTACCAATTAGCAGTTTGTGTTCCCCCTGGCAATGATTCACAGAGTCAGTCTCCTATTTTTTCGTCCTTGGCATCTCCTTGGATGGACCTTGGAGTCTTCTGTTGCATCATATTTCTATAGTTTAGTGATGGTGGAAAGAGTAAAACTGTTATTTGGAAGGCTTTTATGAGCCAAGCCTGGACCTACATCACTTCTACCCACATTCAGGGAATCAGAACTCAGTTACTTGACAACACTTGACTGTAAGGGAGCTGTATAATAATATAGCCATGTGCACAGGAAGAAAAGAAAAACAGATTTACTGAATAATTGTTAAATTCAAACACTGCCATGCAACCTATTAAGAATCACATAATATGGAAGGTGCAAGGGATACAAGTTCCTGTACTTGAAGATCTCATACATACATTACACATAATAGAAAAATAAAAAATAAAGGAGACGTTCTCTACCTTTTTTTGACCTCTTAAACACTACTCAAGTATTTAAGAACTTCACCTGAGGCTTCTTATTTCTCATCAGATATGTAAGTAGCTTGGAAGTCACAATTCCATCTTAACAGTAAAAGCTGGACAAAATGAAATACTACTAACTCTTAGATCCATCAGATAAGTGAGGTCATGGGGCAAACCATTGTCCCCAAAATTGGAGAGATGGGTGAATACAGTGTATCACAACTTGATGCAGTAGAAACCCATGGGCAGAAACCTTTTAGAGAACCAGTGTCAGGGAAGGAAAACCTAAATTGTAAAAGACAAATAGCCGAAGGCTCAGTGTGGACATGTGTGAAAATTAAAAACTCCAGGGAGACCCATTCATAGGGAGGTCCCCACATTTTTGTGAGTTTCACCTCCAAGAGCTGTCAGGTCCTCATAGTGAGAATTAGAAAGAAATTTCCTTGTATTTCTGGCAGGGGGAGAGGAAAAGGAGACATTTTGAAATACACCAGCGCATTTTGTTCTTCTTCTTCTTTTTTTTTTTTTTTGCATTTTGTTCTTCTTAACAAGGCCAACGCTCCGAAGAAGCTATTTTACCAGAGTCTAACCTGCTGGGGTTTTTATCAGAGCCTAACCTATCAGGGGGCAAGGTAATACACAACTCCAGCTCCCTCTAGCCTTCCAAGTTCTCGCTAACTTATCTTAATACTGTTCTTTTTTATTAAATTGCCACACAAGACTAGGCCCTTTTTCTTTCTCTAAAAAAATAAGACTTGCAACTGCTCTTCTAGGCCACCTAGGGCTTCCATTCAACTAGTGGAACCATTTTCTTTATAGTGTCCTAAAACATGACATCAACTTGCTTACTTTCCAGGCGAAGCAGATAACTAAGAAATTACGTAGGTAATTTACTTGTTGAGTCGATTTTAATAAGGTCCAAGCTACTTGGGTTATTCATCAAGGTTTATGAGGGGACAGTTGCTATAACTTAGCAATTACCTGCTTCTCCTTATTTTTAAAAATTTAAGTTATTTTCATTAACAAAATTAAAATTTAAACATTTTGGCATCTTCACTTACACCTGTTTGCTTTTGCAGTTTCAAAATGCAGTGCTAGGTGATTTTTTTCAGTTTACCAAAATGTAAGAGATGTTTGTCAAAAGTTAGCATGCCCGATGCTATTCCTTTAAATTCAGTGTGCATTTTTCCGAGTTAGGTGTTTGAGTTTCTTGACTTCGTTATCATGCAAGGTGCTAGAAGAAAGGTAATATTTTATACTTTATTTCAGCCTCATAAAATCAATTCACTGACTCTTAAAACTGAATTCATTCCCTACGTGGTATTTCTTTTCACTTTGTCTATAGGCATCTCATTTCCTTCTTCCTTCTGATACTCCCATCCCTTTTCTGAAATCCCGTATTAGTCCGCAATTCAATGGTTCTCCAGTATTCTCTTTGCTTCTTCCTTCCCAGCTCCGCATCAGCAAATTTGGTAATACTTAACCACTGCTTTGCCAAAGTAAAAGAACGCAAGAGCCTGTTCACACGTGTGGTAAAAAAGCATCACCTTAAGTTGCACATCCGACTCCCTTCAATCTCTCTTTACACATCCATCGTTCCTCCAGCAACTGAACCTCGATCTACTTATAAATCTACCGCGCCTCCCAACCCCGCTGCTCCTACCTTCGGCCTTATAGTCATTGCCCTGCCCACTGAACCTAAGTTCCTCTTCCCAGGACTTACATTTCCCTAGAGAAAAAATAGCCTTGTTTTTCAGGGCTGTAAACACTAGGATCCGCTTTCTTTCTTCTCATCGCATTTCAGGCAATCTTATGTCCCCACCCGCAGCCGCTCTCTCCCCAGAGCGCCACTTCCGGATCTCGGGTGTCTCCACTTTACCGGTCCGCCCACCTCCCCGGGGCACTTCCTAGAGCATTTTCTTGACTACTGGCAGAGTCGGAGTGAGGACGCAGGCTAACCAAGCGCAAGAGGTCTTCTCCTAGAAGACGCACTAAATGGCTTCTCCAGCTTGAGAAGACTGATCAGGCTGTGGAGTGGAGTGGTGGCTGTGGAGGGACAGTTTGTTTTGAGCACCAAGTGGGGCACACCCGGAAGTGGAGCCATACAGAAGCTGCGCCGCCGCCGGGGGCGGGTGCCAGGTACCGCGAGGTAGAGAGACGTCTCGGTACTCTGGCATGAGTGTCAGCCGACGGTGCAGTAAGGCGGCAGCTGCCTTCATCTGTCTCTGGTTCTGTGGTGGTAGATCCCGCTGGGTTCTGGGAGGTGAGGGCCTCGTGGCTGGTGAAGGGGTGCGGGGCCGAAGAGGAGCCGGTCGCACTTCATTTTCCTACTCCAGGACTCTATCTTTGCTTTAGGTCACCACTCTCCTTCCACTCCGCGCCAGTCGAGTTGAGGGGAATCGTACTAGTGAGGAAGTCTCAGCTGGAGCACAAAGTCCACTCGAGTTTTCTCTGCTTTTGGGAGGAGGCGAGTGGCCGCTTTGGTGGGGACTGTTGCTTTTTGGCCTCTTCAACCCCTCCCGAGAAGTGCTTTTCCTTCGCTGCACCACCTACTCAATTACTTATGTCTTTATCCCCTTCAGCTTCTGACTTTGACTCCTCTCAACCTTAAACGATGCTGGAGTCATATGTGACTCCAATTTTGATGAGCTATGTGAATCGCTACATCAAGAACTTAAAACCTTCAGATCTACAGCTTTCACTGTGGGGTGGAGACGTGGTTCTCAGCAAGCTCGAGTTAAAGTTGGATGTGCTGGAACAGGTAAACTGTGTAACTGTCATTGATTGGAAATAGTTTCAGCTTGTTTAGAAGTGATCCGTTGTTTCCTACAGTTTGACGTCATGCTTTACAAACTTAATTTTTCTGCTAATGTATTTTGGGGCTACCCTGAAATCAGACACTTTCTTTTACAGAATTTTAAAAAATTGTTTATGACTAGTGATGTTTGTTAGACTCGATTCCCAAAAGTTGGCTCAGAAGGTAGGAAAACAATCTCATTGTTACTGTTGTCAGAATTACCCAGCTTATTTATTCAATTCTCAAGCCTTACTATATATGCTAATTTACATTGCTAGATTCTGTATGATGCTAGGAAGTAATACATTCCTCTTCTCCTTTTTGGGGAATGGAAGAGTTGGAAAGACAGCAATATCTTGAGGAAAGTTCTGTCTCTCCGTAATAAAGATGACATTACCCATGGCGTCCTCAGCAAAATCAAGTAGACACAGATTGAGAATGCCAGCAAAATTGATACTTCTTTTTTATTTTTAGTTTCTTTTCTGCTAACCTGAGAATGCTGTTGCAAATAAATTGCAATTTCAAAGTTCACATACATTTATTGCTATCATATGCCAGCAACTCTGTTAGTCTTGAGGATACAAAATTATCTGTGGAAATTCAGAAGAGTCAGAGACCAACAGCTTTTTAGGAGATAAGGAAAGACTTGATCTGGGGGTGATCATAATCAGTAATTTTTAGTTATATTCCACTGCTTCCCTATTATTGAATAATCTAGAGTTAACACTAAAAAGTAATACTCTTGGCTCCTTCCCTTTTCTACAAGGTTAATTATCTTAATATATATGTTTTTAATGAGCACAAATACGAAGCTCAATTTTTACATGTCTCTACACCAGTGTAACCACTAGTCAGATCAAGAAATAGAATATTTTCTACACCCCAAATTGCTCCCCTTGTGCCTTTGTAATCAGTACCCTTACCCCTAAAACAGGTGATTGCTATTTTGACTTCTGTCAATATAGGTAAATATTACCTGTTCTTGAACCTTAAATAAATTGGAATTACTTGAGTCTGGCTTCTTTTACTCAACATGTGGTTAAGATTAACCCAGGTCGCATGAGGGTAGTTTGTTTTTTGTATTGCCTTACAGTATTGCTTCACAATATACTTATTTATTTTCCTATTTATGTACATTTGGATTGTTTCTGCTTTTGACTATTATGAAGAATGTGCTTATGAACATTCTTGTATGTGTATTTGGTGGACATAGGTATTAATTTCCCTTAGGTGTACCTAGGAAGTAGTCATATGTTTAACTTCAATTGATGTTGCCGAATAGTTTTCTGGAGTGGTTGTACTAATTTACATTTCTCACCAACAATGTATGAGGGTCCCAGTTACTTCACATGTTTTCTGTTATTTGGTATGTTTAATATTTTAATTTTAGCTTTTTTGGTGGTTGTGTAGTGGTATCTTGTAATTTAAAATTACATTTCCCTAATAACTAATGATATTGAGCACATTCAAGTGCTGTCCATTGGCTATTTGGATACCCTCTTTTGTAAAGTTTCTAATTTTTGCCTTTTTTAAAAAAAATATGTTTTCTGCATTTTTCTTATTGATGTGTAGGAGTTCTTTATATATTTTGGAAATGAGTGTTTTGCCAGATAAATGTTTTGCAATATCTTCTCCCAGTCTGGGGCTTATCTTTTTTCTCTGTTGCATGTGTCTTTTGATAAATAGAGTTCATGTTATTGAAGTCTAGTTTATCAATTTTTTTCTTTATGATTAGTACTTTTCATGTCTTGTTTAAGAAATCTTTACTTACTTGAAGCTCGTGAAGATACTCCCTATGTTTTCTTTTGGAAGTTCTATTGTGTTCTATGATTCATCTAAATTTAATTTTCTGTACTTGAGAAGTAGAGACCAAGGTTCATTTTTTCCATGGATAATTCATCCATACCATTTATTGAACCATTCTTTCCCTACTGAATTGTAGTATATCTTTGTTGTCATATGTGTGAATTTATTTCTGAATTCATTATTTGTTCAAGTGATCCATTTGTCTATGCTTGTGTCACTACCATCATATCTTTTGCAGTAAGTCTTGGTATCTCATATAATGTAATTTCTACAACTTAGTTCTTTTTTCCTTCAAGATTGTTGTAACTATTGTAGGTCCTTTGTATTTTCATATATACTTTAATTTCAGCTTGTACATTTTAGAATTTTCCCCAAAATAGGAAAACCCATTAATCTTTTTAATATAAGTTACATTGAATCAATAGATTAATTTGGGAGGAAATAACATTATTGGCATATATTGTGTGGACATAGTATTGAGTTTTTAGCTCATGTAGGGCATTACTTTCTGTATTTTAAGGTTTTTAGTTTCAACAGTCATTTGAAAGTTTTCAGTGGTTTTGTGTGTATTTCATTAATTCTTACTTTCTGTATTTTAAGGTTTTTAATTTCTCTCAGCAATCATTTGAAGGTTTTTGGAGAGGTATTGCACATATTTCATTCAATTCTGTCTCTTATTGATGTTATAAGCAGCATTTAAAAAAATTTTGTTTTCTAAATATTTGTTACCAGTACTTAGAAATACAGGTGATTTTATTATATTGACCCTCCATCCAGTGGCCTTTCTAACTTGTCTAAAACTTTTTGATGGGTTCTTTTGGATTGTCTCTGTACACATGTAATCTGCAAATAGTTTTACATCTTCCTTTCTAGTGCAACAGTTTTACATCTTTCTTTCCAGTGCTTGGACCTTTAAATTCTTTTTCTTTCATTATTGCACTGTGCAGTAGAGATCTTGAGAACAGGCATTCTATTTTGGGAAAGTGTTTAATATTTTACCATTAAGTATGTTGTTAGCTATAAATACTCTTTATTGGGTTAAGGAAATGCTCTTCTACTCCTAGTTTTCCAATGTATTTTAAAAATCATGAATGGGTGTTGAATTTTATCATTTAATGAATTTTAGCATTTAATGAGTTGATACCTGAGTTTTCTCTTTTATTTTGTTATTGTGGTGAATTACATTAATTGAATACTTAGATGGAGTTTGCATTCCTGGAATAAACCACACCTACAGTGTACTACTATCTTCTTTATATATGGTTGGATTGGATTTGTTAAATTTTTCTTTAGTTTTATTTCATCTGTTTTTATAAGTGATACTGGACTGTGATTTTCTTCTCTTATAAAGTACTTACCAGGCTTTGATTATCCAAAATATGTTGCCTTCATTAAATTATTTGTGGAGTATTTCCTCTTTTTTATAAAGGAAGAATTTAATATCCCATTGTATATAAGTACCACATCTTCTTTATCCAATCTTCTGTTGAAGGACACTTGAGTTGTTTCCTTGCCTTGGCCTCTGTGAATAATGCTGCAGTGAACATTGAGGTACATATATCTTTACAAATAAATGTTTTCAAATTTTTTTGGGTAGATAGCCATAAGAAAAGATGAAATAATGCCATTTGCGACAACATGGATAAATCTTGAGAATATCTTGCTCAGTGAAATAAATCAGATGGCAAAAGTCAGGAAACATGATTTCACTCATGTGGGATATAAAACTGAAAGCTGCAAACGAACAAATAAGACAAACAAAAACTCATAGACACAGACAACAGTGTAGTGGTTACCAGAGGGAAAGTGGGTGGGGGAGGTAGAAGAAGGTAAAGGAGCTCAAATATATGGTGATCGGAGGAGACTTGACTTTTAGTGGTGAACACACAATGCGGGATACAGATGATGTATTATTGAATTGTACACTTGAAACCTATATAATTTTATTAAACAATGTCATCCCAATAAAGTGAATAAAACTTAAAAAAGCAAGTTTGTATAAGATTGGTATTATTAGTTTTTTCTTTTATTGTGGTAAAATATAACATAAAATTTGCCATCTGTTTTTTATTGTACAGTGGAATTGATTATATTGTTGTGCAACCATCACCATCATCCATTTCCAGAAACTTTTCAATTTCCCAAACTGAACTTTTATACCCATTAAGTACGAACTTGCTCTTCTCTTCTCCAAGCTCCTGGCAACCACCGTTTTACCTTCTGTCTGAATTTGACTATTCTGCATGCCCCATATAAGTGGAAGGATACAATATTTATCTCTTTGTGACTAGATTATTTCAGTTAGCACAATGTCTTTAAGGTTCATCTATGCTGTAGCATGTATAAGAATTTCCTTTTTAAGACTGAATATTTCATTGTGTGTATAATACTCCGTTTTATTTATCCGTTCATCTGTTGATGCACATTTGGGTTGCTTTTAGCTTTCAGCTGTTGTGAATAATGCTGCTGTGAACTTGGGTATACAGATATCTGTTCAAGTCTCTTGATTTCAGTTTTTTGGAGTACGCACCCAAAAGTAGAATTGCTAGATCTTATGATAATGGTATGTTTAATATTTTGAGGAATTGCCATACTGTTTTCCTTCCACAGTGGCTGCACCATTTTACATTTTTACCAGTAACGTACAAAGGTTCCAGTTGTATCATGTCTTTGCCGAACTTATTTTCTGCTTTATTTTTTGTTATTGTTGTTGTTATTTTGTATTATAGTCATCCTGAGCCATGGTGTGAAATGATTTTTTTTTTTTTTTGCTTTTTGGTATGTGGGTAGCTCCCTGGCTGGGAATCGAACCCAGGCTGCAACGCTGACAGCGCCAATGCCGAAGCCCCAAGCCACTACACCACCAGGGAACTCCCTTAGTGTGGTTTTAATTTGCATTTCCCTAATGATTAATGATGTTGAGTATCTTTTCATGTGTTTATTGGCTATTTGTGTATATAATCTTTGGAGAAATGTCTTTTCAAGTCCTTTGCACATTTTTTTTTTTACTTGTGTTTTTTTTTTTTTTTATAATTGAGTTGTAGGAGCTATTTATATATTTTGGATATAGGATGTAAGAGTTAGTTATAAATCTTGGATCTTAATCCCTTATCAAATATGTGATTTGAAAATATTTTTTTTTATTGTGGGTTACCTTTTGACATTGTTGGTAGTGTCATTTGATGCACAAAAGTTTTAAAATTTTAAAAAGAATTTTAAGTTAGAAATCTAGGTTACCAATTTTTTCTTTGGCTTTTGTTATTATATCCAAGAAATCATTGCCAAATCCAGTGCCATTAAGTTTTCCCCCATGCTTTCTCCTAAGAATTTTATTGTTTTAGCTCTTACATTGATGTCTTTAATCCATTTTTTTAGTTTTTGTATGTGGTATAAGCCTCCAACTTTATTTGTTTTTAGATGTGGATATCCAATTTTCCCAAAATCATTTGTTAAAGACTGGTCTTTTTCTGTTGAATGGTTTTGGCATCCTTCTTGAAAATCAATTGGCCATAGATGTGAGAGTTTATTTCTGGGCTCTTAATACTATTCCTTTAGTTTGTATGTCTGTCTTTGTCAGCATCACATTGTTTTGATTACCGTAGCTTTATAGTAAGTTTTGAAATCAGGAAGTGAGAAATCTCCATCATTCTTTTTTTATTAGATTTTTAAATGCTAGGTAAAATTAATCATGTAGTCATGTGGGTCAGGAGTTTCTTTTTTTGGAAAGTTTTAAATTACTGATTTAAATTCTTCAATAGATATAGTTCTATTTAGATTTTTATTTCTACTTTTGTTAGCGGTTAGGTATGTTTTCCAGTGAATTTCTCAATTTCCTCAAAATCAGGGATTAGAAACAATGGCCTGGGCCTACTTTTGTAAGTAAAACTGTATTGGATTACAGCTATCCTCTTTTGTTTATATATTGACTGTAGCTACTTTTGCAAACTAAAACTGTAGAGTTGAGAACAGAGACTGCAGGGCTTGCAAAAGCCTAAATAAAATATTTACTTTCTGGCCCTTACTGGGAAAGTTTGTCTCTTCTCCTAATTGTCATATTTAAAGCCACAAAGTTGGTTTTATTGTTGTTGCTATTGTTCATTTTAAAGTTGATGTATTTAAAAAAAATAACCTCTGATCTGTTGTGATATTCTCTTTTCATTTCTGATATTGGTAGTTTATATTTTCTTTATCAATATTGCTAGGATTTTAATAATTTTATTAATATTTGCAAAGAATCAACCTTGTTGATTTTCCTTTTTATTGTATTTTTGCTTTGTCATTACTATTTTTGCTCATTGTCATTTCTTTTCTTCTACCTCTTTGGATTTGATTTTCTGTTTTTTTTTCTAGCTTTCTGAAGTGGAAGCATAGGTCATTGATACTTTTCAACCTTTTTCTACTCAAATATATGAACTTAATGCTATAAATTTCTAACAGCCTATTTATAATAATCCATGAGTTATTTGAAAGTATATTGCTTAATTTCTAAATATTTGGGGGGAATTGCTAATTGTCTTTTCTGTTACTGGTTTCTAATTTAATTCCACTGTGGTCAGCACAATTCTCTGTATGATTTTAGTCCTTTATGATGTATGTCGAAGTATGTATGATCTTTTTTTGTAAATGTTCCATGTGTAATTTATTTAAAAAAAATGTCCATTTTGCAGTTGCTATATTTTTCCATAAATAATTTCTTTGAAAAAATTACTTTAAATTGGTTAATGGAACTCTTCAAATCTTATATATCCATTTGGATTTTCATTGTTATATCAGTTAGTAAGAGGAATATTTTAATGTTTCACGTATAATTATTGTGAATTTCTCTACTTTTTATTAGCTTTGTCAACTCTCACTTTATATATCTCGAACTTATTAAATGCATATAAATTTAGTATTACGATATTTTGTTGAATATACTTTGAAAATTCTTCAAAAATGTGCCCCTTTTTCACTCTAGTACTTCTGCTTTCTTTGAAGTCTTATTTTGAAATTAAATTTATTGGAGTGACATTGGTCAATAAAATTATATAGGCTTCAAGTATACAATTCTATAATATATCATCTATTTATTGCATTGTGTGTTCACCACCCAAAGTCAGTTCTTTTTAATTATACTCTTTTAAAAATTATTTTATTTGCTTACCTTAAAGATTACAGAATGCATGTTTGACTTGTTATTGTCTACCTTAAATTAGTACTTTTACCATTTCCTGAACACTCTTACAAGAGTTTAACTTCATATACTCTGACCTTACCCTGGATTTTTTTGGGTATTGGGTTCCCTAGTTTTTGCTTCTTTAGTTTGGATTAGCTTGTTTAGTTGGGTTTAGTTTTTCTCCTGTCATTAGGTGAAAGCTTAGATTACTCATTTGAGTTATTTTCTATTGTAGGAAGTTACAGCTATAGATTTCTTTAGCTGCATCCCATAAATTTGGACTTGTATTTTCATTTTCATTCAGTCAAATGTTTTCTAATTTTCTTTGAGATGAATGTGTATTTGCAGTTGGGGTAGTTTATATGTGTTAGGTCTACTTGGTTGATAGCATTGTTCAGGTCTTCTGTATCTTTGTTGATTTTGTCTGTTGTTCTATTCACTATTACAAGTTGGGTATTAAAGTTTCCATGGTTATTGTTGAATTATCTATTTCTCTTTTTGCTTTATGTATCTTGGGGTTCTGTTGCTATGCTCATATATGGTTTATATTTTCTTCACAAATTGACCTATTATTATAAAGTGTATGTTTTGTCTTAAGTAAGATGTTTTTCTTTTCATATATGGTTTATATTTTCTTCATGGATTGTACTTTCTATTATTATAAAGTGTCTGTTTTGTCTTAAGTAAGATTATTTTCTTGAAGTCTCTTTTGTCTGATCATAGTATAATTATCCAGCTCTCTTATGGTTACTGTTTTCATGGTACATCTTTATCTTTTTATTTTCAACCTATTTGTGTTTTTGAGTCTAAAATATTGTCTCTTATAGAGAGCATATAGTTAGATCTTACTAATTGTTAAAATTCAGACTGACAATCTGTGCCTTTTGATTGGGGTATTTAATCCATTTATGCTTAACGTTTTTATTCATGTGGTTGAATTTATACCTACAATTTGCTATTTTCTGTGTGTCTCATGCCTTTTGGTTTTTCAAATAATTTTTTACCTAATTTTATATCAAGTAGATGCTTTCTAGTATTCTGTTTTAATCGTTGATTTTTAACATAGTTTTTTAGTTATTTTGTTAGTGGTTGCTGAAAGGATTACAATATGCACAAACTTATTACAATTTATTTGAGATTAAAGCTAAATTTATTCTATTAAAATACAGAAACTCTCTCCATTATACTTCCATTTCTTCTTCCTCCTTTGTGCTATTATTTTCACATATATTGCATCTTTATGTATTATAAACTTAACAGTATAATTTTGTAATTACTGTTTTATGTAATTGCATTTTACATCAGAAGGAAAAAGGAGAAAAAATATATTTATATTATCCTTTAATCATCATCTGCATTATTTTCTTTTATTGTCACTCTTTGCTTGTTTGGATTTGATTTACCAACTGTTGTGACTTCCTTTCAGTCTGAAGAACTTCTTTTAGTGTTCTGTTAGCAATGAATTACTGTCTTTGTTTATTTGGGTATATATTTAGCCTTCATTTTTGAAGGATAGTTATGCTGGATATAATAATTTTGGTTGAGAGTTACTTTCCTTTTTTATAATTTTTTTTTTTATATTTAGACTTACTGGGGTGATATTGGTTAGCAAGAATTACATAGGTTCCAGGTGTACAATTCTACAGTGAATGCGTATGTTCACCACCTACTGTGATTTCTCTTTCCATCACCATATGAGTGAAGTTCTATGGTTCTTGTTTTTTTCTGTCTTGTTTATTTCGCTTAGCATCATGTTCTCGAGGTCCATCCATTTAGTTGCAAATAATAATATATCATCTTTTCTTATAGCTGAGTAATATTCCATTGTGTGTATGTACCACAACTTCTTTATCCAGTCATCTATGGAAGGGCACTTTGATGTCTTGGCCACCATGAACAGCGCTGTGATGAACATTGGGGTACATAAGTCTTTGTGGACAAAGGTTTTTAAGTTTTTTGGGTAGATACCCAGAAGGGGGATTACTGGGTCATACGGTGACTCCATTTTCAGTTTTCTGAGGACCCTCCATACTGTCTGTCATAGCGGTTGTACCAATTTACAATCCTACCAGCAGTGTGTGAGAGTTCCTTTTTCTCCAAAACCTCTCCATTTGTTATTCCTTGTTTTGTTGATAATAGCCATTCTAACAGGTATGAGGTGATATCTCATTGTGGTTTTGATTTGCATTTCCCTAATAGCTAATGAGGTTGAGCATTTTTTCATATGTCTTTTGGCCATTTGTATATCTTTGTGGGAGAAGTGTCTGTTCAGGTCTTCTGCTCACTTTTTTTTTTTTTTTTTGCTTTTTTTTTTTGGTATGTGGGTAGCTCCCTGACCGGGAATCGAACCCAGGCCGCAGCGCTGACAGCGCCAGTGCCGAAGCCTTAAGCCGCTACACCATCAGGGGCTCCCTTCTGCTCACTTTTTGATTGGGTTGTTTTTTTTTGTTATTGAGTTGTACTAGTTCTTTATGTATTTTAGGTATCGGATGCGTTGTTTGCAAATATTTTCTCCCATTCAATTGACTGTCTTCTTGCTTTGTTGACAGTTTCTTTTTCTGGGCAGAAGCTTTATACTTTGATATAGTCCCATTCATTTATTTTTGCTTTTGCTTCCCTTGCCTTTGAAGTCAGGTTCATGAAGTCCTCTTTGAGCCTGAGGTCTATAAGTTTAGTGCCAGTGTTTTCTTCTATATAGTTTATTGTTTCACGTCTTATTTGGAGGTGTTTAATCCATTTTGAATTAATTTTAGTATATGGTGACAGGTCACAGCTCAGATTCATTCTTTTACATATGTTTTTTCAGTTTTCCCAGCACCATCTACTGAAGAGGCTTTCTTTTCCCCATTGCATATTTTTCTCTCCTTTATCAAAAATTATTTCTCCATATATTTGTGGATTTATTTCTGGGTTTCCAGTTCTGTTCCATTGGTCTGTGTGTCTGTTTTTCTGCCATTACCAAGCTGTTTTGACTATTGATGCTTTGTAGTATAAATTGAAATCAGGGAGCATGATACTACCAGCCATATTCTTTTTGTGTGGTACTGCTTTGGTAATTCAAGGTCTTTTGTTGTTCCATATAAATCTGGTAATATTTTTATGTATTTCATGAAAGCATGTTTGTGGGATTTTGATGGGAATTTCATTAAATCTGTATACTGCTTTGAGTAATATGGCCATTTTAACAATGTTAAGTCTTTGTATCCATGAACACAGAATATTTTTCCATTACTTTGTATCCTCTTCAGTTTCTTTCAGAAGTGTCTTGAAGTTTTTCATGTGTAAGTCCGTCATGTTCTTTGTTAATTCCAAGGTATTTCATTCTTTTGGTTGTGGTCACATAAGACATTATCTCATTTCTTTTTCTGAAGATACGTTGTTTGAGAGTTATTATCTTTTGATATTTGAATTTGTCATCTCACTGCCTTCTTACCTTTATTTGTTTGTAATGTTTCTTAATCTGTGACAAATTGCTTTTCTTTTTCTGTTTTCAAGATTTTCTTTCTATACAGTATAAGTAATCAAGGGTATGCACTCAAATTTTTGGATTCAAATACTTGCTTTGACATATAACATGGGTAAGCATGTTACCCATGGGAAAAGGGAAAATAATACGATACAATTAATGAGGCTCTATGCTCATATATGTCAGACATTTAGTGCTATATGTTGTTGTTGTTGTTATCATTACGCAACAAATAAAATTGTTTCTTAATGCCTTGAAAAAAACATTATTTTCTTTTGTTCCTGGCTTTTAACATTTTTACTATGGTTTGTCTGGTTGTGGATTTGCTGATTCTTTCTTCTACCAGCTGAAATCTGATGTTGAACTCTTTAATGAATGTTTCAACCCCCAAATTTCCCTTTAGTTCTTTTTTGTAATTTTTATTTCATTATTGATATTTTCTATTTGATGAATCACTGTTGTATTTTCTTTCATTATTTATATAAGGTTTCCTTTTTTTCCTTTAACATATTTATAGTAGATGTTTTGAAGTATTTGTGTACTAGAACTACATTTGAACACCCTTAGAGATAGTTTTTGTTGATTACTTTATCCTTTTCATATTTTATAATTTTTCCTTGAAAACTAGGCATTTAGGATAATATGTGATAGCAACTCTGAATTCTGATTTCCTCCCTTCAGGGGTTGTTCATTATTGCTCTGGGTTTATGTGTTTAGTTACCTGTCTGGACTAAATGTGTGTTGTCTCTTTTCACTGCAGTGTGTGGCCTCTGATGTCTGTGCTGGGCCTTTGTCCCCACTCCCCACCCAGCTCCCAAATGCTTTCTCGTTTTAGGACTGGGTTCCTATGGATTACCACTGGGTCACTATAACTTAGTTGTTAGCCAGTTATTGGTTATAGGTTGTTTAACCAGTAAGGCTTTTGCTCTTTGATATGGAATATATGTGTGTGTGTGTATGTGAGTGTGTGTGTATTGGATAATGCTTTCAAAGTTCAGGGAGCTTACAAGTCTGATTCATTTTCATTTTTATTTTATTTATTTATTTATTTTTTTACTTACTGTATTTACAAGGCTTCTTGGTCAGTAGTGAATAAGTAGCATGTTAGGGCCCTCTTTATTGTCTCCTAAGTGCAACCTGGCACGTGCGTATGTTTTTCCATACTACCAAGAATATGTAAAATAATAGGCCATCTTTGATTGTCTTGCTCTCTGGATCTGTCTTGCTAATTTTCTGACTGGGCTGCTGTTTTATTGCATGTAGTAACTATTAATAATAATGTGACCTCAACTTAGCCTTTCCTTATTGAGATTTTGGTTTGTCCAGTTTAGTTACTGCTTTTTGGGGAGAGGATTTGTTAGGCTCCTAACTCAGAATTTTTGAAGTTACCTTATGTTCTTTAAATTGGTAGAGCTTAACTTTTTTTTTTTTTTTAAGATTGATCAGTTTTCATATAGTCATATCATTCTCCTGTCTCCACTTCAACCCTCCTTTCATGTTGTCTTACAATCCTGTCTGGTTGTAGTTGAAAACACGTTTTGAGGACTTATTTTTAGGTGGAGATTTTAAACAATATACTATTGCAGTTATCTCAAATAGTGCTGCTGTCTACTGTGATTATTACTACCACTACCATATACATGAACCTTTGTTATGTACTAGGTATTGTATATTATTTCCATTCAGCAGAGTAAGAAATTGAGGCCTAGACAGGTTAAAGTAGCTTGTTAAATATAATTCGCACAGTCAGTTTTTGTAGTTTACCAAATTATTTGATGCTACTTCTTAATGAACAATAATTCCCAAACTATATTTGTTGGAAATTTCATTTTTCTTTTAGGGAAGTAATTTAAATGTTAGAATGAAAAAATATTAAGCACTTACTAATTTTAATTTACTATTTGTGTTTTAAGGAATTGAAATTACCGTTCACTTTTTTAAGTGGACATATTCACGAATTGAGGATCCATGTACCATGGACAAAACTGGGTTCCGAATCAGTGGTAATTACCATCAACACAATGGAATGCATTTTGAAACTTAAAGATGGAATGCAGGTATGAAATTATTGAATCTAGTTTTGTATATTAACCAATTTAATAGTCATTAGTGTTTGATATCTCTGTAACTTTTGGGATATGTCGACATTTACATAAATCTTGACTTATATACTATTTTTTTTTTTATATATCTATTATAGTAACATAATTACTAAAGAGTATTCTTAAATTGAGATAAAATATCCTAAGGGATATTATCATTCTGATTTCACTTATCTGATTATAGCCCTAATAGGGATCACGTGTATTACTTATAACCTATATCCATTAAAAGTGGGATCTGATTGTGTCTAACTTTAAGGTGAAAATTTTTTAATTTTTGCAAAGTACTGTATTTTGCTGTATGTAATGCACTCCCATGTATAATCCGACCCACGTTTTTATCTCAGACTTTCAGGGAAAGAAATCTATTAAGTTTTTAATTAAAATTTTTATTTGTTTATATTTAGGTACCTGATTTTTGTATTATAAAGGAATTTTAGCATTTATTTTTTAACATATTATGGTACAAGAAATTTTATGGGAGAAATAATTACAAAACAGGAACAGATACAAGGTACAAAATATTTTAAGTATAAAATTTTTTTATATAAAAAAATGATTATTGTATTTCAGGGTTTATTTTGTATATGGATATTATTGATTTATAGTGTTACATATTTAACTCATAAGCATAAATAAAAGAATTAAAAACATTTATATAGAAATGGAATTAGTACTACCCACATATAATGTGCATCCTTATTTTTCCTTCCCAAATTTGGGCAAAAAAGTGCACATTATATTATACATGGCAAAATATGTTAATTGCATGTTTTTTAATTTATTGACATTTCTAAGTGAGATGAAAATTTCTCATTAGTTTTTGGGAAGATTAAACTATATTGAATCTGCCTGTGTATACCAAATTTTAATGGTGGTCTTTGAAGTTTTGACATCAGAAACTGATTTTTTTTTTTTTTTTTTTTTTTTTTACTTATTTAGTCTCTGACTCAGATTACATTTCTTTATAGTATTTTTTATAAAGGTGTAATACCGATTTTAAGGAGTTTCTATCCAAAATTTTCTAATCTAGGAAGCAAATAGGTGTGGATAACAGCATAATTGTTAAGAATTTTTTCACTTTCATCATGCAGAGTAGTACTGTCTGTGTCATTCATTATTATACTTTTTCCTTACCCCATGTGTAACTTTCAGTTTTAAGAAATCCTTTCTGGAACCAGATGAATTGAGGAGAATTAGTAAATTGTAAAAATTAGTAAATTAGTAAATGAATTGAGGAGAATTCATAAGTACCTTATGTCAATACTAGTGTGTCCTAAATATAATTTAAATCTCTGTGAAATTAGTTAAAGTTATTTATATTAAAATTATTTGTTATGTTAAGTAGATACTTTGAATATCATATCAACCCACTGGACTCAGATCTTTTTTTTCTTTTATGAAATCTTTGATTCAAACCTCTATTATCCAATTAAACTTAACTAATGTAGTTCCTGGAATTAAGTAGACCAATGCCATATATTGCCATGAATATTTTTATTTTGTGAATTTCAAATATTTGGGAGACTGATTTCAAAATCTATAGTTTTATTGCCATGAAGCTTTATTTTACATTTATATTTGGTAATACTTAAATGGTTTTTAATCATCGTCTGTTCTTGGAATTTAATTTAAAAACAAAATGTCTGTACTTGGTTATGCCACTCATGCAGTGTTCCATATTCCAAGGAAAAAAATCCAGACACTTAAGTATTATTTCAATGGGAAGGTGGGATTTTCAAGGCCAGATGTGCCATAAGAAACACATTTTAGAAAAAAAGCAAATTACAACTAATTATACAGCAGAAAAAGATTTGTAACACATGACTTAGTGCCACCTAGAACTAATATTTGATATTGGACCATGCAGATGGCTACTGCAGGAATGATCAGATTTCCTGCTTGCATGGTATTTGAGACTTGAATTTTGTAGTATGTACAGCAGAAGGTCTAAGTGTCATGATTGTAAACCACTCATAACTATTTTTTACAGATGTTTAAAATTTTGAGGTAGAAAGGATTTTTGAGAATTGCAATTGACATTTGTACAAATTATTCAGCAGGGTACACTCCTGCAGAGTAATATTTGAGTTTATGATAGTGATTGGAATTAATTTTTCAGTAAGAACATTAGAGATGAAACACATTTTTAAACAGTTTATTTTTCCATTTTAAGCATTGATTAATAAAATAGAAAATTAAGTTAAAAATTATACAGGCATTAGTAAAACTGAATAATAAGAATCTAATAAAGTATAACTTAAAAGTTAGAAATATGAGATTCAATTCAGAAAATATTACAAAAACGTAATATTGCTAAATACTGTTAATTCTATCAGCATTAAGTTGGTTTCCTACTCTTCAGTGGACTTCAAAGCATTGCTATGATTTTTATATAATTTTCTCAGCAAAAGACAATTAGGGAGATTTATAATGATTTGAGTGTGAGTTTAGTGAAAATAGTTATAATATACTGCCTTCACATATTTTTGTAATCAGTTTTAATTGTAGAGTTTTTTGGATGAGAAGGTGATTAAGTTGTTGTGTTAGGTAAAATAAAAGCCACCTTGATGTTCACCCTGACTTACTATTTTTTTCCCTTCCCTCCCCTCCCCTCCTTCCCTTCTCTTTCATCCATTCCTCCCCTCTCCTTCCTTCCCTTCCTTCCTTCCTTATTTTCTTTATGTTTTTTTGCTCAGTATTTTTGGAATAGCTTACATATGCCAAGCTCTGTGCGAGTTCTTTTGCATACATTATGTTTTTAATAATATATCATGCTTTCAATTAAAAAAAAATCTTATTTCACTGGTGTGGAAACAAAGACACAGAGCTACCTTGTACGTGAATACCCAGAAATAAACTGTGAATTATTTTGAATAAACTGATATTTCATTCAAAATATTTATGAACTTTTTGCTCTTGACTCTGAGTGACGTATGTATTGTCAGTTCATACACACTTTAAGATCCTGCACATTTGTTACTTTTCAACTCTTTTCTTTCCTTTGGACATCAGATACACAATTTTATTCATGACGTATCATCATCAGTGGTCCTGGTCTGACTTGTTTGTTTGTTTAGCTAGTTTAGTCTGCTCTAGCCTAATTGAATAAATACTTGTGGACCCAGTACACAGCTCAAGAATGAAAACATTACCAGTATCTTACATTTAACTGTGTGCTCTTCTGCTTTTTCATATTCTTCTGGTTCAGCCTCTGTGGGTTTCGTTTGTAAAATACAACAAGTCTTGTTACCAAGTTATTTTATTCCATGATTGTATATAAGCTTTCTCTGCTCATTGTGTTAATAAGTCTTGCGAAAAGCTTTTTCAACCTAAAGAGAGAAGTAAATTTGTTTTTAAAGTACTTACTCATTTTGGTCTTTGTACCACCTAGGAAGTAAATTTTTTAAATCTTTCAACCTAATAAATGTAACCATTTGCAAGGCTGTTTACAGAAGTAATCCTTAGTACTTAAAAAAACAACAACAAGAAAAGAACTTGAGAAAAATCTCTTGCACCTAAATCAAAGCTTTAAAATGCCACTAAAAACTTGAGATAAAAAAACCAAGCTTTTTGTTAATGTATGTACTTTTAAGCGCTGGCTAGTGCTTGGAGACACAGGACAAACTTGCCAGTCCTCTTTCCTTGCATGTTTTGGTGCTATGGAAATCTGTTACTGGTTTAGGTAATCTAGTTTCAAAGGGAATAGAGAAGTATTGTTCTTGAAGCTTGAACTGGAGGAAGTGTTGGTAGGTTTATTAACAATATTTTATGGCTCCTCTTTTTTTTTTAACACTTTAATTCTCTTAAATGAGGCTGGATTAATCTGACTATTGATATGGTTTGACTGTGTCCTTTAAATTCTTATGTTGAAATCCTAATTTCCAAAGATGATGCAATTAGGAAGTGTGGGGTCTTTGAAAGAGGCTTAAGTCATGAGAATGGAGCCCTCATGAGTGAGATTAGTGCTTTATAAAAGAGGCTCTAGAGAGATCCCTATTCCCTTCCGTCCTGTAAGAGCAGTGAAAAGGCACCCACCAGCTGGTAACCAAGAAGAGGGCTCTTAACAGACCATGGTGGCACTTGTGATCTTGGGCTTCCAGCCTCCAGAACTGTAAGAAATAAATTTCTGTTGTTTATAAGCCTATACCCTGTTTGTGGTATTCTGTTATAGCAGCCTAAATGGACTAAGACAACTACCATTTTAGAAATTCATATGTGGTTCAGAAATACTGACTTAGGATATGGAATTTATTGTACTGTCACTTCCACTGCTACAGGTTAATAATGATGGTGGTGATGATAATAGCAGATATCATAGTCTAGATTCTGTCTGTAGCCTCCTTTCATAAAAAATGAGAAATAGAGTTCCCTATAAATTATGGGTGATGTCTCTACTTCCACTGAGGAACCACTTTATATTCTGAAGGGGATGTGTTCTGTGGTACTTTTCCTGGGTAACAGCTCAGAAAAAGCTACATAATTGTTAATAACATTAATTGCAATATTTTCACATTATTTTGATGTAGTGGAAGAATGTCTTAGATGGAATGTATGGCTAAATCATTTGTAGCCATTGGCTGAATCTGTTATCTACAAATTTCAGGTCTTGGACTTGAGTTCTTGTTTCCAGTGTTGTAGTTACATTGTAGTTGTAACTACAATGGTGAAATAGGGTTGGCAGGTGGGGCATCTTACTTTTTGTGTAAAGAAGGTGCATGTAGGATTCAGCAGAGAATGAGCTAGAAGTCCCTGAGAGTGTTTAGTAAGTAATCTGCTTTGGTATTGGGCCATATAGAAGAGTCTAGAGAAGTTGTGAAATGTCAAAACCAGGTGACATATACAGCATAGGAGGAATAGTAGTAGCTGTAAATATCCCTTTATGTCCTCAGCTACGAGGAGAGTAAACCAAATCACTATTTCTGTGTGATAAGTGTTTTGTGCTTTGGTAAAGAAGTTTTGATTTTGTGAATCTGATCCTGAATTTACTTGCACTTAATGGATGTGTACCACACTCTTCTACTAAGTGAAGTATTCAGTTTATACTCAGGTGCAGGAAGCACTAAGGTGGTTCAGAGCCCTTTCTAATTTTACTGTGTATCTGGAATCTTCCAAATTATGTTTAACTTGAAAAATATCTGCTAATTATTTTCTAAGTTTGTTTTGAGATATTGCATAAAGAAATAGATACTTTTGAGTTTCACCCTGGGTCAAACTTTTATTTACTTAATTTTTTTATTTTTGGTTATTGGTTGTAGTTCCTTTAAAATTTAGTATTTTTTATTTTTTCCAGCTTTATTGAGGTATGTGTAACAAATTGTGTATATTTGAAGTGTACACATGATGACTGAAGTATACATTGTAGAAGGATTTATACCATCAAGCTGATCAACACATCTGTCACCTCAAATAGTTACCTATTTTTCTTTCTGCTTCTGGTGAGAATACTTCAGATGTCCTCTCAGCAAATTTTAATTATACAATACAGTATCAATAAGTATAGTCATCATGCTGTAAATTAGATCTTCAGAATTTCTTCATCTTAGAACTGAGAGTTTGTGCCCTTTGACCTATTTTGTGCATTTCCCCTAGGCCCTGGCAACCACCATTTTACTCTGTATGAGTTTGACTTTTTATTTTTTAAAAGATTTAACATAAAAGTAGTAGTATAAGAATATTTCTTTCGTTTATTTTACTCACCATAATGCCCTCAGGGCTCATCCATGTTGTGACCAATTGCAGAATTTCTTTCTAATAGCTGAGTAATACTCCATATTGTGTGTGAGAATGTGTGTGTGTGTGTGTGTGTGTGTGTGTGTGTGTGTACACATGTATATGCACATCCACTGCATTTTCTTTATTCATTTATCCATTGATGGACACTTAGGTTTCCATATCTGGGCTATTGTGAGTAATGCTGCAGTGAACATGGGAGTGCAGGTATTTCTTTTAAATAGCAATATTGTTTCCTTTAAATATACTTATATATCTAGAATTGGGATTGCTAGATAATAAGGTAGTTCTATTTAAAGCATTTTGAGGAATCTCCATACTGTTTTCCATAATGACAATACCAGTTTACATTACCACCAACAGTGTACAGGGGCTCCTTTTTTTCAACAGGTGTTATCTCTTCTCTATTTGATAATAGCCATCCTAAGAGGTGTGAGTGATAATCTCACTGTGGTTTTGATTTGTTTTTCTCTGATGATTAGTGATGTTCATCACTATTTTAGGTACCTGTTGGCATTTGAATAAACTCTTTAGAAAAATGTTTATTCAGTTACTTTGTTTATTTTAAACTTGGATTGTTATTTTGCTGTTGAGTTGTATGAGTTTATTTTATATTTTAGATATTAATCCTTTATGAGATACATGGTTTACAAATATATTTCCCTGTTACATAGATTAACTTTTCACCTGTGCTTTGGTGTCACATCCAAAAAATCATTGCTAAGACTAATGTTAAGGCGCTTTCCCCCTATGTTTTCTTCTAATAGTTTTCAAATTTCAGGTCTCACATTTAAATGTTTAATCAATTTCAAGTTAATTTTTGTGAGTGGTGTAAGATAGGAGTTCATTTTTATTATTTTGCATGTGGTTATTGAGTTTTCCCAGCACTATTTATTGAAGAGACAGTCCTATCTCCATTGTGTGTTCTTAATGTTCTTGTCAAAGATTAGTTGATCATATATGTATGGGTTTATTTCTGGGCTCTTTATTCTGTTCCTTTGATTTATGTGTCTTTTTTAATGCCAGTACTGTACTGTTTTGATTACTGTAGCTTTGGAATGTAGTTTGAAGTCAAGAAATGTGATGCCTCCAGCTTTGCTTTTCTTAAGATTGTTTTGCTATTTGAGATCTTTTGCGATTCCATACCAATTTTAAAATTGTTTTTCCTATTTATGTGAAAATGCCAGATAGGTACTATACATAGTTATAACAATATTATTGACTATATTCCTTATACTGTACCCTAGACTTATTGGGGGATCACTTCAAAAATTTTGTAAATGTCTGACCACTACGTTGTATACCTGAAACTAATATAAAATAATATTGAATGGCAATATTTGCTGTTGAATATTAATTTGTAGTCTATAACTTTACTGATTTGTTTATTCTAACAATTTTTTGTAGGAATTTTAGGATTAGCAATATGTAAGGTAATGTCATCTGCAAATAAACATAATTTTACTTCTTTCCAAGTGGCATGTCTTTTCTTTCTTTTTCTTGCCTTGTTCTAGTTAGGACTTCCAGTACTGTGCTGAATAAAAGTGGTGAGAGTGGGCATTCTTGTGTTGTTCTTGATCTTAGTGGAAAAACTTTTCAGCTTTTCACTGTTGTGTATGATGTTTGTTAGCTGTGGCCGTGTCATACTTGGCTTTTATTATGTTGCGGTACATTCTCTCTCTACCTACTTTGTCGAGAGTTTTTATCATAAATGGGTGTTGAATTTTGTCAAATGCTTTTTCTGCATTTATTGATATGACCATATGATTTTTATCCTTCATTTTGTTAATGTGGTGGATCACATTGATTAATTTTCATATGTTGAATCATCCTTGCATCCCTGGAATAAATCCCACTTGACTATGATGTATGATCCTTTTAATGTGTTGTTGAATTTTGTTTGCTAGTATTTTGTTAGGGATTTTTGCATCTGTGTTCATCAGGGATATTGGCCTGTAATTTTCTTTTCTTGTGCCTCTTTTTTTTTGTGTGGTTTTGGTATCAGGTAATGTTGTCCTTGTGAAATGAGTTTGGAAGTGTTCCCTCCTCTTGTACTTTTTTGAAAGTGTTTGAGAAGGATTGGTATTACTTCTTTGAATGGTAGAGTTCACTAGTGAAGCCGTTTAGTCCTGGACTTAAGATTATTGGGAGGTTTTTGATTACCAATTTAATTTTCTTACTATTAATTGTCACATTAAATTTTGATTTGTCCCCCAAAATCTTTATTTCATTCTCAGTCTTCAGTGATAGTTTATTTGGTTACCTCAGGTTGGCAGTTATGTTCTCTCAGTGCTTTGAAAATATTATTCCACTACTGAAATGATTCTGTTTTTGCTGTTGAGTCTTTTGCCTTTTAGTCATCTTGTCATTTTATTGTAAAATATATATAGGAGGTGTGATGAATGCTGCTGCTGAGTTGCTATTCATCAGAAAGGTAGGGATCTTCAATATGCGAAGTGTATGTCGAACCTTAGTATCAGCATGTGACAAGTTTCAACTTGTTTGGTGCAGTCATTTGGTTGTGAGCTACGAAAGGTGTCCTTTATAGTATGCCATAAATCATGGATCATGAAAAATGTATTCACATAAATTTATTTCAAATAAAAACGTTACAGTGTATCCTCATTTACCTTATTTGCTGGATACAGCACTATGCAACTTCTAGCTCTTCTCTAAAGTAAAAATGTCAGTGTAAGGTACACGTTTTGAATTGGTTCAGGACATTGAGGCAGCCCTGGCAGTGGAACTAAAGACACTCATGAAAGAAGACTTCGAGAATGACTTCAGAAAGTGGCAAGAATGATGGGATAAGTGTGTTCAAACAGAGAGGCAGTATTTTGAGGGGGATTAATGGCAGTCTGTCTTTTACTGTTATGAATTATTTTTTAATTTAAATATTCACCATATTCTTCTAACACACTTTGTATACTTTTTCTAATGTTTTTTTTTTTTTTTTTTTTTTTTTTTTTTTTTTTTTTTTTTTTTTTTTTTTTTTTTTTTTTTTTTTTTTTTTTTTTTTTTTTTTTTTTTTTTTTTTTTTTTTTTTTTTTTTTTTTTTTTTTTTTT